>CALSCP010000281.1:73903-89298 GCA_943704425.1 Ministeria vibrans ATCC 50519 | reverse complement strand
TCTCTCCATCACTTTCTCTCTATCACTTTGCTTCTTTCTCCCTCCTTTCTCTCCCTCTCTATCACTTTGTCTCTCTCTCTCTATCACTTTGCTTCTTTCACCCTCCTTTCTCTCTCTCTTTCCTCTCTCTCTCTCTCTTTCCTCTCTCTCTCTCTTTCGTACCATGAACATGTCACGCGCAAGACGACCCCATTGGCGGATGGTGGCTGCAGCTTCAACGGCGCACGAGTCCTCTTTTGGCACAGTGACTGTCACAGGTCTAAAAAAGAGAACACAAAAGTGTGTATTATTATCGCTTTTTCTTATTTTTCGCTGTTTCGTTGCATCTCTCTCTCTCTCACTCACTCACTATCTCTCTTGTGTACCCATTTTCAGATTCTACAATGTGACAGGTGCAGTCAAACAGCTGGATGAACGATGCCGGAAAAATGCCAATGGCTTGGCGGTCGCTGCAACGCCAAAAAGAGTCGTTTAGCGAGTGAGGAGAAGGAGGAAAAAAAAAAAAAAAAAAAAAAAAAAAAAAAACAAGGAAAACGAAAAACTCAAGTTGCTCATTTGTGGATGCAGACAATGGTATTCAGAGGGGAGGAGGGGATAGTAAGGGTGTCAAGTGGAGGGGTGGCAAGGAGAATGGGGTCGGGAGGGGAGGGAAGACGACGAGGTCGATGGGGTCGGGTTTGACAGTATCAATAGAGAAAGGGTTGCGCTGGAGGGGCTTTGGAGGGGGCGTGGAGGAGGGTGGGGCGGACGGGGGCGTGGGTGTGGGGCTGTGGAGGCCAGTGGGGCGTACCGAAGGGCAAAGCCGCGGTACCACAGGCCGGCGTACTGCTCGACAATCTCGACGGTCTCGCCGACATCCAACGACAACTGGTGAGTGCCGTCCGATGCGTAGTTGTAGATGGCTAGGGGGGCGGGAGAGGCGGGTGGTGAGAAGACAAGACTGAGGCGCATGCACACACCCGATCACACGGGGGCGGGGGCGGGCGAGGAGGGAGAGAGAGAGAGAGAGAGGGAGAGAGAGAATGGGGAAAAGGGCATCGAGGAGAAAAAAGAACTTGGGGGTTCGGAATGGCGCTTACCAACACCATAGTGGACATCCTCGTTGGTGCGCACCCACCCGACCATGATGAACCACGGCTAACGATGGAGAGAGAAAACGCTGAGGAGTGAGAGCGAAACGCAATTAATGAAAAATAAAAATAATGGGGAAAAAAAAACCAGAAGCAAAATAGAAAAATAATCGCAAATCCGATTTGGGATAAAAGTGACAACAGTGATTTCAGTTTTTTTTGTTGGCGAGCCATCAGCCTGCCTTCAGCCAATCTGTCTCTGAGTTCTCTCAGACGGAGTCCCTTTCAACGCTCCTGTAGCTTAGAAAGTGGTTTTGGAGCTGTTTGTGCATTTCGTTTATGATTGTTCTTATTATCCTTGACTAAACACTTCAATGATCAATCTTCATTTGCTGACTGCTTTACAAATCGGTGATGTTTATTGGTTCTTTACAGCACCCATTGAGACGACAATGTTTCTCCTGCCGCTGTAGGGCTTTCGACCGTGCGCAAAGAGAATGTTGTCGAGCAACAATACATCTCCCGTCTGCCATTCAACTGTGATCTCCTCCTTCAATAGAGTAATAGGGGCGCGTAAACGGACAAACAATGCAACGTGCGTGTGTCGATACCTTGCGGTAGGCATCGAAAATGTCGTCGATGGCGTCGTCGTCGAGGAGCGAGCCGTCGCCAAGCGAGACGGTCGTCTGCAGGGGCAGTCGAGGAGGAGTGAGGCCGTCGGGAACGCCTTTGAGGAGATGGATGACGGAGCGTGGATGAAAGAGGGCCACTTGGTTGAACCAGACCTCGTCGTGGGTGTGAGGGTGCAGCGTGAGCGCCGAGACGCGACTCTCAGCAACCATTCGATCACTGTCAAAGGTGCAGCTGCCCCAGCCGCAGGCAAGGCACGACCTTTTAGCGGCGTCTTTGGATGTCGTCGAAAAAGTGTCGCGCCAGCCTTTGAAAAGTGACGCAACCGACTCACTCGCAACCGACGCGTCCGTTTCCGCCATGTAATGTTGTGCATAGAGCAGCTCTTTTTGCCGTACCGCATTGATTGTTTTCTGTCGGATTCGTGCAAGAACCGCATGGGACTCAGCAAGTGTCGTCTCGCCGCCCGTACCAGGTGCAGGAGCCTCCAAGCAGCACAGCATGATGGCTTGAGGAAACTTATCATGGTGTCTTGTTATGTTATGTTTGGTGAGTCATTACAGCTGATCTTACCATCTTCAAGTGACTCAGTTCGTTACGAGGAGGCATTTCAATTGTGGGTGGATATTCCGTGGTGGTGTAGACGCGACCGGCGAGTTTTTCACGGTGGAGGGTCATGTTGGCGGCGAGAGGAACGCCCGTTGTGGACTCCTCGTTGAACAGCGCCTCGGTGATGGCAACAAACTTGAACAGATCGGTCACTTCGAAGTTGCGAAAGAGTATAGCCCCACACTGGATTGGTCATGCAAGAGAGGGGGAGAGACAAAGAATATAATATATATATATATTATATATATATATGTGTGTGTGTGTGTGTGTGTGAAGGGAAATGTTCGCGCGATGAATTGATGTGTTATTTGTTTAACGTACCTCTCTAAAAAGAGAGCGAACTTTGCCAAGTTGCGTTGCGAGCAACGGCTGGAATGGGTCAGCATCCTACAGGTCAAAGAAAAAGAGAAGCGAAGGGAGGCGAAGAGAAGCGATTTGACGTGTGAAATTTGACGCTGATGGACACGACTAAAAAGAAGGAAACACACAAATCAAACCTCAATCTCTTGCTCGCTCAATCCCAAACCAGCCGGAGTTACAATTCTCAATCGAGGGTTTGTCATATCAAAGAAGGGGCAGGGAAGATTAGGGAATAATATGAATATGGTGAGCAGTATGAGATTAAAGATTTTTTTTTCATTCACAAAGATTTTTAATCATTATTAATTATTAAATATTTTTATCATTAATCATTATCATTTTTTTTCGTTCGTTCGTTAATCGTTTCCAACCATGCATGCCCTGGCGGTCGCTCTTGCGTTGTTCGCATTGACCGAGGCAAGGCTGTGCGAAGTTGCAGACTACCAGCCAACTTACACTCCGTGTCATCCGGTACGTCGTTGCGAAACCCCCATTGCTTCCTCCCACGCCACTCGCCCCCCTTTGTCTATCGCTTGATCGGCTACATCAATGTGTCTGAAGAATCCTTTATTCGTCTCTCTCGTGTTGTCACACTGTTGCACATTTTCTCGTTTGTTTCAAAACGAGGATGAAAATTCGAAAAACTAACACACACAATTCGGTAGCTGACGCGTCTGCGCAATGCAGTCTACTACCTGAACGCCGACTGCACTGTGCAAGGTGGAGCATCCCCACCGGCGCCCGTGATTGGGCTGGATTGCGACATTGCGTGTGCGGGCGGGGAAAGTCTGCCGTTTGCGTCGTCGCAGTGCGCCCCCTGCCTTGCCGGCTCCAGCTCCATTGGCGGCGGCGATATCTACTCCGTATGGACCCCTGTGCCCGGCGAGTTTATTACCGAGTGCAAGACCATCCAGGGCGCGTCGTGCAACGCGTGGCTGCCCGATAACACGACTATGCCGACGAGTCTGAGCAGCGGCGAGAACGGAAACCTCAACTCGCTCACGTCCAACCTGCTCCTTAACGTGCGCTTCATCCGTCCCACCGGCAACCTCGTCCGCTTTACTTTTATTGTGGACGCCGAAGAGTCGTACGACTCTGCCATCCAGTATGATGGTCTGGAGTTTTTGATCGACGGAGAGGTGATCACAAGTTATTACATCTTTTTCTCTTCCCTTCCTGAAATTTCCCTCTTTTGTTTTTTTTTAATTTTTTTTTCGTTTTTTCTTTCACCTAGATTATGATGCCGCGCGAAAGCCAAGTGCAAGATTGGTTGACCAAAGAGTTTTATGTCGAGCCAGGCTTCCACACACTCCAGTGGGTCTACTCCAAAGACATCTCCAACCGATACGGAAACGACAAGGCTAACATTCGTCGCATTGAACTCATTGGCTCGGACACTGCCATCGAAGGTCCCTGTCCCCTTTGTTCGCCCGGTACCTATGCCAACGCCACGGGCTCTTCGTTGTGTGACCCTTGTCCGTGGAACACCTATTCCAACACGAACGGCCTGACCATCTGCACCGACTGTGATCCTACCGACTTTTCTCTTCCAGGCAACGTTGCCTGTCGTTCCCGCCCCACGTACCACCCTTTCAAACAACACCAATTATTTTTGTACTAATTTTTTTCTTAATTCTTTGCATATTATGGCTAATATCTCAGATGCGAAGAGGGTGACGCGAGCATGACGATTGGTGTGTGCAATGTTGCCACTGGCATGCAGATGTTCACACCCACCTGGTTCCCCTGGTACGGTGCACCCGAGCGTATTTGTCTTGTGGATCCAGCCACATACACGCTGCCGGCCGCTTCGGAGGAGCCATGCTATTGTCAGCCGGGTGAGACGCTGAACGCCGTCAGCGGCATGTGCGAAGGGTGTCCTGTGGGTTCTGTGAGTCCTGGCGGTGTTGTGTCGGCCACCGCACCACTCTCTTGTGAGAAGTGTCCCATGGGCTCGGCCGCAGTTCCCTCTCTGTCCATGATGCGCTGGGTGGGTACGCTGCCTGAAGGATTCACCACAGGCTGCACGGGCGACTGTCCTGGCTGGCAATTGGACGGCACCAGCGTGCGCACCGGACGCGTCTTTGGTACCTTCAGCTCTCGTTTCTCCTTGTCGTTTCTGACGGCGACCGACCAGGCCGAGGTGTCATGGGCGGTTGGGGTGCGCTCGGGGCGCTTTGATGGCAAGTCAGGCTCGTGCCTGTTAAGTGTGCGTGTTTATCGTCTCGACGAGAACGGCGCTTCCCATACAGTGGAGATTCCGCCTTTTAGTCGCACCAAATGGGACATGCCTTGCTACGAGAGGTCCATCAAGACCATGACGGTGCCGCTTGAGACGGCTGGAAACTACACTGTCAACTTTGTGTTTTCGCAGACAAGCCCGGAAATGGACGAGCTGAGCGAAGCAATGCTCTACCAGCTCAATGTGACCGACTTTGTTGGCGGTAGTGCCTCCGCATGTCGTCCGTGTGCCGCCGGCTACTTTGCCAGTGCCGACTCTACCTACTGCCACGTGTGTCCCGCGGGCTCGTGGAGTCTTGAGGGCGCGAGTGCTTGTCAGCCGTGCAGTGTGGGCACCTTTGCGCCTGCACAGGGTGCCAGTGAGTGTCTTTCGTGCGGTATGGGCACCACAAGCAACGCGGCGCTCACCGACTGCGTCACCGACTGCACCTACACCGACGTTGCCAATGGTCTGCTGTACGATTTGACGCCGTTGGGCGACACGGAGAACATGCACCCGGCGGGTGTATTCATGAACCATCGGTACTATCTGAATGTGTGCACGCGCGAGCATACCAACACGAGTTGCACCGATGGCGATGGCAATCCCATCCGGACGTTTGCCTGTCAGCAGAGCTTTGCCTGGGGCTACAGCATTGACATTGGTGACACCATTGGCTTTGAAGACCGCTCGAACTATCCGCTGGCGACAACCCCCGCCGCGCCTGGCTCAGGCATTGTGGTGCACTACACGCACGGCGACTCGTGCGCGCACTCGGACCGTGAAACCTATGTCGACATGATTTGCGACCCGGACGCCGGTGTGGGGCGACCCACGGCACCCGCCGCCCACAACACGTCGGTGGAGGTACCACAAGGCAGCTGCAACTACACCTTTGAGTGGCGCACCGCGTACGCATGTCCCGTGTGCACGGCGACCATGCTATCGCCACGCGTCGGAGACTGCCTCGATGGGGTACGTCAGATGAGTCTACAAATGACGCAGCCGTGCTGGAATCGCGACGGAATCACCGACACGTCGCGCATTTCGTGTGACTCAACCATTATCACGCCGCCCGGTGTGATCGTCGACGGCTCTGCGCACGTGGTACATCAGGGCGGCGTGCGCTACCACGTTGGCGCCTTCCCCTCGGGCACCCGCTCCATCTCCATCTACGTCACTCCGACCGATGCCACTTCCGTCATTTCCGTTGCCGGCGAGGCCATTGCGCCCGCTACCTTTGTCCCCATTGACGTACCCGCCGGCAATAGCACCGTAGTTATCAAAGTACGCAATGCATGCAATGCACACAAAAAATAATAATAATAATAATAATAATAATAATAATAAATTTATTATTATTAATTTTATATTCATTGATCTTTGTTTGTTGTTCAGGTGACAGCTGAGGACACGACCTCCACCGACTACTACCTGTCCGTGGAGGTACTGGCAGACCCACAGACGGTTGTGCACAAGAAGGGGTTTCCCGTGCCGGGTGTCGTTGCCATTGTCGTTGCGCTGCTCCTCGTCGTGTGTGTCGCTGGCGCACTCTACTGGAAGAACAGGTATGTGACGACTTGGCGCTGTGTCTTGTAGCTCACTTTTTTATATTATAGAACCCTCAAGTACCGGTATTACAATCTGCTGTCGAAGCAGGACGGCATGACCAGCGACTTTGACGAAGACCTTACGGACATGGTTGTCGCAACCAACACGGCTCGCAGCGGTTTTGCGGCGCTGGTCGAGGACGACGATGATGATTCGCGCATATAGAGTTGTGCAGATTGAGTTAGAGAGAGGATATACCCAAATATATAGATGAGAAAGAGAGATAGACATAGAGAGAGAGAGAGAGAGAGAGAGAGAGAGAGAGAGAGAGAGAGAGAGAGAGAGAGAGAGAGAGAGAGAGAGAGAGAGAGAGAGAGAGAGAGAGGGAGAGAGAGAGAGAAATAAAGTGATAGAGAGAGAGAGAGAGAGAGAGAGAGAGAGAGAGAGAGAACATGTGTGTGTGTGTGTGTGTGTTCTGTGTGTTCTGTGTATTTTTGTGGTGTGTCTATCTTTGTGGTATGTATATTGTATATTGTACATTTTTGTGTAATGAATATCTCTGTGGTTTGTATATTGAATGTATTTGTTTGCATCCAGGTTTAACCATCAAGAGTGGTGCGTATCTTGCCTCATTTGACACCAACCTACAGTTTACCTACCGAGTCGCAAGGGTAAGCTGAAATATTGTAAGCATTATAATAGATGTATAACGATTGCTTCCATCTTATAGCCGGGGGCAGCATTGTGTGGCGGACAGGGTTTCATCCTTAACACCATTGCCGGAAGCGGTATGGTCTTTCTTGCGTCTGGTACGTCCTTTCTCCATCTACATTGGTTAGTGTATGCTTATTTAGGGACTCTGTAGGTGGAACTGTGCTGGAAAAGACATTGGCGCCCGGTGAGCTGCTGCTGGTGGACACGCATGCCGTGGTCGCCTTTGAGAACACGTGTCAGTATGAAGTGCGCACTGTCGGCGACCTCTGCATGATGGTATGAACACACACAAGGCACTACTTACCAGTCGCTTATTCTTCTTTACGTTGTAGTGCTGTGGTGGCGAGGGAATGTTCAACACTGCGTTGACGGGCCCTGGAAGAGTGATTCTGCAATCGATGCCATTTGAGAAGTATGTGAAAAACGTTGCTGCTGCAGCCAACATGGAAGGGCAGTAAACACTTCTTCTTTTCTTTTGACAATGATAAACTGAAACAATTAATCATCATAATAAAGATTATAAGAATCATAATTAATTCAAAATAAAATCATAAAAATTATTCGTATTAGTTTCCCATTTATCGGTGATGTCTCGGCCCTCATCACCGCTGCCCATTCCGGATGGATTCAAGCCCGTGGTTGTGCCCACAGCGACCAAATCATGGTTTAATCGTGACACGAATTCCCACAACAGCGACACGCCTCTCATCTGCGCCGTACGCCTTGCGCGCGTGTCTCAGATCCGCCAGATCATTGAAAAGGATCCGGCCACGGTGAATGCGTACGCGATGTTTTGTTCCAATCACTGTTTGCGCATTTTGTGTCCGGTTGAAGGAATGTCTCACTCACTCACTCTCTCTCTCTCTCTCTCTCTCTTTTTTCAATTTTTGCAGTTGTGGCTTTGCGTCACGCTCCGCCCTTCATCATGCGTGCACCATGGGACGACACGACATTGCCAGGTGAGCCCAATGATGATACCTTCAACACACTCGGAAAGAGAGGGAAGAGAGAGAATGAGAGACAATAGCGAAGTCATTGACAGAGAGAGAGAGAGAGACTGTCATCATAGAGAGCGACAGAACAACAAATACATAGTGAGAGAGAGAGAGACTACGACATGAATTGAATCATGTTTATTGCTTAGGATACTCTTAGACGACGCAGCCGACGTGAACCTCTCGGCGGGCGGCTCAGATGTAAGCTATCGAAGATAAGAAGACTCGTTGCACAGCTGTGTCTTATGCAATCTTACAGTTTCCTATTCTGATGGCGTGTCAACACGGTTCCCTCCCGCTCATCCGTCTGCTTATCGAACGAGGTGCCAATCTCAATTGCGCCGACAAGATGGGTGCCACTCCCATGATCCGTGCGGCAAGCAGCAACAATGTACATGTCATGCACTACCTCCACACCATCCACAACTGTCCATACGACATACGTAAGCAGGAGAGTATGAGTGAGTGAGAGAGATTTTTTTATTTAGATAGATGGAGAATAACAGAGAGACGGAGAGAATGTGCACGTATATGTGACATGTGTCTCGTCTCTTTCGCTTGATGTTTTGTGCGTCTCAGGTGACAGGTGGGGTCGGAATGCGCTACATGCCGCATGCAACATGTGGCGCATGGACGCGGTCAGATACCTTCTTCGCAACGACAGAATACCCTCGGTACATACACACACCAATGCAATACTGTATCTAAAAACTCAATTTCTTGTTTTTGATTCATGAAGAATGTGAGTGATGACGATGGACAAACACCCCTGCACGTGTGTGCTGCTTATGCCCACACTGACATTGCCCGTCTTCTCCTTCGCACAGACCGCTCACTTGCTTTAATGCGTATGATTCTAACACAAAATGACGGTCACAAATAACCACAGTCACACAATGACTCTCCCTCTATCATTCTCAATGACTCACTCACCTGTAGAAAACTCAAGCGGGCA
Source organism: Ministeria vibrans ATCC 50519 (assembly GCA_943704425.1). Classification (NCBI taxonomy): domain Eukaryota; class Filasterea; order Ministeriida; family Ministeriidae; genus Ministeria; species Ministeria vibrans. Next base: position 80,193 of record CALSCP010000281.1, on the reverse strand, counting down.
ACTCCCATCGGCTATTGCACTTGAAAAACACGCGCAATTGGCCGACTCGTCCTATCTCGAATTTGCACACTTTGTGCAGCGCTTTGAATCAGCAAACGCAAATTCAATCGAAATAATCACCTCTTCAGTATTAGACTAATATTTACTATGACTGTAACCATACCTTACCCACATTAATTATTGTCTTTTAGACCATTCCGTCGCAGTGGAAACCACTTTTGAGGTTTCTCCCTCTCACTCTGCTCCTTCTCAATGCCTCTCTGTTTCCCCTTTTCCCACTCTTTGCCATTCCCTGCGCCATCTTCACCCTCCTTCTTCTCTCTTCTCCCGGTTCGTTTGCCTTTGTTCTTCCCTCTACTTATCTCGAAGTAACAACGCACAATATAAAATAATTATATAATTAGAATAATACTCTCATCTTTTATTTGTTCTCCATGATAGATTCAACAAGTCAATCAGCGCAACATTGGCCAATCGACCATTTTTCTTGCATCTTCGCTCCTCTCCACCTTTGTGTTTTTCTACTCTATTATGCCAGGTAAACACAAAATATGATGTCATATGTTACAGCGACTTTCGAGCACGTAACACACTCAAATATACCCAATATGTGACCTTAATAGCGAATATAATATAATTATAACAAATTTATTCAACAACAACAGCATAATTATAATAATAATAAAAATATTATTATTATTATTATTATTATTATTATTATTATTATTATTATTATTATTATTATTTTTGGTATTAACACAGAACACACTCAAATGATCACGTCTTGTTTGTAGTGATATCCAATGAATATCCGCTGAGTTGTGTGATTGTGACCGTGAGTGCTTTGGTGGGACTCAATTGGTATCTGCAGTTGGTCTTCTTTATCTCACCTGGCGTGCAAACTGAAAGTGCGACGGATGAGCAAGGCAAATCTCTTGTACGTCTGCTTTCTATGTACCGAACACAATTAATGGTTTCTGTTGTTTGTAATATATTTAGACTATTGAGGATCTTGCCAGTCGCAATCTTCCTTCGCGACTCTTTTGTACTACTTGTGAAGTAATCAAGAGAAAGGACAAAGCGAACATACCAAAAACTCTAACATCTGTACTTTCTTTTCTGTCTCTCGGTGTTTAGATAATCAAACGAGAAAGAGCCAAGCACTGTCCCGTATGCGATCACTGTGTTGAATTATTTGACCACCATTGCACTTGGCTTGATTTAGACGGTACCTCATTGCTCAACTACATAGTTTTTTTTCTCACTTTTTTTTTAGTGGGTCGTCGGAATCACCGACTTTTTCTCAAGTTCCTTCTGTGTCTCCTCCTTGTGCAGACCTTCTACTTTTTTCTAATTATCGTATACCTTCACGGTAAGAATAACCATTATTCACTACTTGTATAGCGCATAGCAGATCACATCATTTGCGTGATGATTAGATCACATTCGCACACTTGCCGTTTCACACCCAATCGCTACACTCACATACCATGCCAGACACATACACACTTATTACTATGCTTATACACGACTCCCTTCCCTCCAAACAGAACAATACGCAGGCTCTCTTGTGCTCCTGTACTACCGCGACGCGCTCTCCGTCTGGCTCGCTGTGGTCCATTTTTTTACTTTTGTTCCCGAAGTCTATCTGTGCCTCAACCAGCTCTATCAGATTGGCGCCGGAATCACTACAAATGAGATCATCAATAGTTCCCGCTATAACATTGATCTCTCTACTCTCCCAAGAGGTATCCATTTAGCACACTAGTTCACCATCTCGCTCACGTTACTCTTTTCTTGCAGATGTACGAGTGATATGGTTCAACGCGCTGTCGTACCTCATAGGGCGGCATCGACCTGAGTTGCCCCTACCCCGCGACAACGGTATGGGCTACACCGACGAAGACGACGCAGTGTACACTGACACGACAACGACCACCACTACTCACAACACCACGAATAACCACACTGACTTTGATCCTTCTACTTCTGCGATGGAGAATGCTGCCCATGACAGGCACAATGCGGCCCTGCAAATGACTGCCGTTCGTCATCCCGCTTGTGCTTCCTCGCAATGCTCTCACTCTCATTAGAGAAAATACTCCCGTTTTTCATGTGTATTCAATGCACTCCAAACAATAAGATCGTACCATACTCTCCATCTCGAGCTAACTCTCTCTCTCTCTCTCTCTCTCTCTCTCTCTCTCTCTCTCTCTCTCTCTCTCTCTCTCTCTCTCTCTCTCTCTCTCTCTCTCTCTCTCTCTCTCTCTTGCACTCGCACACACTCACACTAATATCTTCTTCAGCTGTGCATCTTTTCAACGTGCTCGTTCAGCATAAGGTCGTTGATGTACGACGCCACAAGCGACGTGCACTCCTGATCGCTGTCCAGCTGCAGGAATCGCTTCTCCGTCACCGTCAGCTTTGTCTTCTCGTCCTTGACACGCACCACCATCATAAATCCTAAAAGAGATCAAAATCAATCAGTCGAAAAGTGCTCCTAAATTATCCCTCTCCTGATATACCAGTGGGAGTGACACCAAAGCTGAGGACGCGGCTGTACGGGTGCTCTTCTGTGCTCGTCATAGTCGACATGCTGAGCTCGTGGATACCCTTCTCGTGCACCGCCATCCAAAACGGCGAACTCAAATCGCGCTTCTTACCCTCTCCCGTCCATCGCTACACAAAGACAGACACACATTCTCATTGAGCACCGCACCCATAAATTAGTATTGCAAACCAACTTTCTCACCTGTGCTTTGAAGAGAGTTGCGCCGTAGTAGGGCCAGCTCGAAATGTTGTTGAGATACTGCTGGATACATTTGGAGCGCTGACTGCCATGCAGCGATGTCCATCGCTTCACAATCTTCTCCTCCAGCTTGGCCAAAATCTATGAAATAAATTGAAAAAACAATCAGAAGAAAAAACCCCCAATTGCCGTTTGCATAACCGTACCTTCCCAAAGCGATCGCCCGAGACCATGTCGACGGGGAGAGCCTTGCGAAGAACATCGCCCACAATCTGCTTGCCCTTGCCGCTGATGGCGGACACGTAGTCGCCGTGCTCGATTTGCGCCTGGAGCGACGTGAGCTCGACGGAGAGACCCTCGTTGACGGGGAAGCGTCCCATGACAATGTCGTCCTTGCCTTGGTAGTAAAGCATCTTGCGCTCGAGATCGGTCATATTGTCGTCGTCAACGCGGTTCTTGTTCTTGAAGAAGAGCCGGCGCTTAAATGTGAGCGCCAAGTTGTTGTGAATGTCCGGCTCGACCTGTTCCCACTCGCGCACCAAATCCGACAACTTGAGCTTGCCCTTGAGCGATCGCCCTTCGCGGTACAGCGCAAACCCATTCTGGTTGATGTTGCGCATGTTGAGCTCCTTGCACACGCGCTGCGCCAGCTCTGCACAAGTCGACGACGCGTCAAAGCCCACCTCGACGGACGCACCGTTCATCAAATAGATAACCACCGTCATCGCGTATGCATACTCCGTATGACGACCCTTCATGTGCGCCAGAATCTCCATCTTCGACGGCGTCTTCTTGCGTCCACGCATCGCCAAAGTTCGCTTCAAGGCCTAAAAAGTGCAAAAAAAAAAATAACGATGCGTCAAGAAAGGGAGAAAATGGGAGAGAAAAGGAGTAAGAGAACAAAGGGAGACGGAGCAAAGCAATGGAGAAAAAGACAAAGCGATATAGAGAAAAGAACACATAAATATATACCTTGAGAGAGTAGGCAGCTTCCTTTTGCACACCGACATTCTCTTGGACATCAGAGTCTCCGTTGCGCTCGAGATGGAGCTTGAGGTAGCTGAGGATGTTGCGTGTAGGCAGGAAACACCCAATGCAGACGGTGAGCAGTTGCCATCCCTGCACGACAATGTGAGGAGCATTGCCTACAAGAAAAAATTAATGAATTATCAGTCCCAATGCAGATACACACAGTTTTGACATACTGGCGAACATAGAACCGGTGCTGTTGGTCTGTTTGATGAGCTGACAGTACGTCTCGTTGTGCAGGCCGACCATGTCAATGTTGGCCTGGATGATCTTGCGCACCAGCTCAATGTGACCTTCGGGCGCGTCCAAGTTGATAGGCGTCGACATGTACTCGGTGATCCACCTCCACACATCGAGTGCGACAGTCTCCATCTCCTTGGTGGGCAGGGTCGTGAGCGACTCGTTGATGGGATCGGGGTCGTAAGAGACGGTCATAGACTTGAGAATAGGGTCTCTGATGCGATTGCCGTTGTCACGCAATGCCGCAATGATGCGCTCGGTGTCTGTGCGCAAAAGAAGCTGCGACGAGTTGCTAGCGCCCACAATGAAGAACATCCACTAAAAATAATCATATCGAAAGCGTGTAAATACATGAGCGCGCGCGACAGTTTTTTAAAAAAAAAAACAATCCATACCTTGTCCTTCTCCTCACTGGTGGGTGCGACAAGATGGTAGAGAGAGTGACGAGTGCGCAGACCGAAGACGTGGTAATCGCCAATGTCCTCTTCCTTGTCCGAATACTCAAGCTGGTCGACGTCTTCGACGCGAGCGTCAAGGAGGAAGAGCTCGCCTGATGGAATGAGGTCCGTCTCGCGGCGATGGTAGTAGAGCACACGGCCCACCAGAACAAAGTAGCGATGAGCCAGACGACCGCGCTTCACCTTGGTCATCCAACCGCGCATGGCGGTGCCGTTGTCCTCGGGACGCGATCGCTCGGCCGTGCTCTTCTGCACCAGATTCAGCACCTTGACCCACTCGTTACGCTGCTCCTTGCTGTCGCCGCTAAAGACAAAAGCCTCGGTGGGCGTGCGAATCTCAAAGCAGTGGCCCTTCTGGTCGTTCTTGACGCGCGCAATCTTGCTAAAATTGCTCACGTTGATGCGACCCAGCGGCTTGGGCGCCTCCTTCGCCTCAATGTCCTCTGCACTCTTGTAGTACAGCAACACGCGACCGTGCAGCACAAAGAAAAGTCGCTTCCACGAGCGCTTGTTCTTTTGTCCCTGCATCGTGAGGTAACCATTGAGCTCGAGTCGCTCGCGCTTCACCGTGCGTCGTCCGGCCTCGTCGCGCTCCTCTGCCTTCCCCACCTTGATCTTCAACTTGTTCTTCTTCTTCATCTCCTCACGCTGCTTCTCCTTGGGATCCAACGCCTTGTCCAGCACGTCAGTGTCCTCCTCTTCGTCGTCTTCATCCGCAGCCTCCTGGGCGCTCACATTGACAAACATGTCCTCGGCATCGTCGTCCTCATAAAACTCCAGTTGGTCGCCGCCAAAGCCAGCGTCGCCACCAGACTTGCCACCACCACCGGCGCTGCTGCTACCACCAGCACCGCTGCGTGCGCCACCTCCTGCACCACCACCACCACCACCACCACCACCACCACCACCTGCGCGCACCGGCTTGGCGTACACCTCTTGTTCTTCGGGCGCGTTGTCCTCGTAGTAGGCTGTGGTCGCGTAAATGTCGTCGGGTTGGGCCATTAGTGTCTGCACCGACTGACCACCTTGTCGTCGCATTGCCGAGTTCGGATCGGCGTACAATTGTCCGTCCACAATCACTGCGCCCGGCGCAAAGTTCTTGTTCGAAAACTGTGCTTCCACATTCGGCTAGAAACGAGACAAAAGAAACAAAATGGTTTACATCTCTTCATCGCCTGGCTGTGTCGCTTACATCGTAGTCGACAAGAACGGCCTTGCCAATCTTGACGGGTGCCGCATAGGGACCGTCGTCGTTGAGCAGCTTACTAATCTTCTCTTCCAGCACCTACACATCACGGGACACAACACGATGGATTAGAACAGGCCATCCTTGCTCCGTGTGAGCCAAACCTTGAGCTTTCGCTCCGCCTGTGTCGCACGGTTTCGCGCAGCAATGACGTGCTGCACTGCTTCCTCCTACAGCGCCAGAGAAAGAGCAATGATATAATAAGTTCACAAAGACACACCGAGTGAAAAAAAAAAACGCAGAAGAAGAAGAAGAAGAAGAAGAGTGGAGAAGAAGAACAAGAGGTGTGGATAGGGGCGTACTCTGTCAATGGCCTGGTCGGGGTTGTCGTTTTCGGCCACCAGCGAGCCGAGCCAGCGACGCACCGATCGCTCTTCAGCCGCCGTCACGTCGTTGCGCATCTCTTGCACCTACGCAGAGACGGTACACACGGAGGTGGGAAGGGGGGTCAGTGTGGGCCAGTGTTGCATGCGGGAGTCGCACGCGAACTGACCCTTTGGGAATCAACGATCAATCGCACGTGAAGCGTTTGGGGGCGAAAAGACAGCGATAGGATTGCCATAGACGA
>CALSCP010000281.1:63639-73895 GCA_943704425.1 Ministeria vibrans ATCC 50519 | reverse complement strand
ATAGAGAGAGACAAAGTGATAGAGAGAGAGACAAAGTGATAGAGAGAGAGACAAAGTGATAGAGAGAGAGACAAAGTGATAGAGAGAGAGACAAAGTGATAGAGAGAGAGACAAAGTGATAGAGAGAGAGACAAAGTGATAGAGAGAGAGAGAAAGATATCTGTCAGACTGATTGGGTGTGACAGACAGAAAGAGTGAGAGCTAATCACACGGAGAGAAAATATCAACAAAATTTACAATCACAAACAAACAGACAAATCAAAAGAAATATAATGGAGTCAAACGAATAATACTGAAAATAAGAATGATACCGATTTTTTCTTCTTCTTCTTGTCTTGGTTGATAAGATCCCACTGGGGCACATGCGAAGCCTGCAGGTCAGCCAATGATGTGGTTGCGGTGCCGATGAGGTCGTGGGTGCCGTCGTTGTCATGGTCGTACACTGCCAGGAGAAGAGAGCTGAACACACACACACACACACACAAGACACACAAAACAAGTGAGTTGTATGAGTGTGGAGTGAAATATTGGTCTCTCACTCACTCATTCTCTCCTCGCTCATTCTTTTAATCAATGAAACACAATTCGACTCTTAATATGCACCCTGAGCTTGTGTACCGATGAGGGTCTCCGTTGCAGAGTGTCTGTGAGTTGATACTAAAGGGGCGCCAGTCGACATCCAATTTGCTGTTGTAGTATTCGGTCTCGTGCACCACTGTGAATGTTCCATCCTCTGTTGACAATATCATGTAAGTTATCTCTCTCTTTGACTGTAGGCGTACCGTTGGCTCGACTGATTCGCAGAAAAGGGTCACTTTTCCCCACTAAACAGAAAACTTCAACTTCTTTCTTCGAGTCTTCTCTTTTCGTACTTCCAAAGAAATCCTTTCGATCCAACTTGGCGGCTCTGAAATCAAGTCGCACCGACTGCTTTCCTTCCATAAGTTCTTCGGCGCGCACTGTGAGCGTTCCATTGTTGCGCTGAGGACACTCACTGTTCTGCAGTGTTCCCGTTTTGCTCTGGTGCACTCCACACACAATGTCTGCCACTGTGCACTCAAAGTAGCTATTGCCAACAATGAAGAGAGCAAAAATAAAGTGTGTGTGTGAGTGAAACAAAGAGGTGATAGAGAGAGCAAAGTAATAAAAAAGTAATAGAGAAAACAAAGAGAGAAACAAAACGATAGAGCAAAGTAATAAAAAGTAATAGAAAAAACAAAGAGAGAAACAAAATGATAGAGAGAATAAAGAGATAAACAAAATGATAGAGCAAAGTAATAAAAAGTAATAGAAAAAACAAAGAGAGAAACAAAAAGATAGAGAGAACAAAGAGATAAACACAGTGATAGAGCAAGGTGATCGAGAGAGAGAGAGAGAGAGAGAGAGAGAGAGAGAGAGAGAGAGAGAGAGAGAGAGAGAGAGAGAGAGAGAGAGAGAGAGAGAGCCGAGTGATAAATTTTTATAAAGCTTTTATAATCATAATTATATTTGGACAGAATATTCAAGGCATCATTCGAATAGCGCCGTCGATGCGAATAGTTTCGCCGTTGAGCATGGGGTTGAGCACAATAGATTCGACGAGCATGGCGTACTCGTCGGGGTTGCCCAGGCGCGCCGGGTAGGGCACGGTGGCCGCTAGAGCAGTTTGGACCTGAATGAAGCGCGCGTGTGTGTAGAGGGTGAGAATAAATCCGTCGGATTGTGTTTCATATCTTGCCTTGTCCGGGAGCGACATGAGAAGGGGGGTGCGGAAAAGACCAGGCGCAATGGTGCACACACGAATGGCCGACTTGGCCAGGTCACGGGCAAGAGGAAGCGTCATGCCGGCCAGGGCAGCCTGAGCGACGGTCGGTCATGGTGTTGCTGAGTCTACATGTGTGGTAAGAAGCGTACCTTTGAAGCAGTGTACGCGGCCTGGCCACACTGACCATCGAAAGCCGCGACGCTCGCCGTCTGCACAATGACGCCGCGACTTTCGCCGTCGGTTGCAGTGCCTGCGTCGTTCTGGGCCATGGCCTGCGCAGAGAGCCGCACGACGTTGAAGGTGCCCACCAAGTTGACATTGATGACGCGCTGGAAGCTGTCGAGGGGGTGGGGGCCCTTGGAGGAGAGAGTGCGCACCGCAATGCCAATGCCGGCGCAGTTGATCGACGCATTGAGCAGACCAAAGGCCTCCTGCGTGCCGGCAATCGCAGCTTCCACTTGCTCCGTTTGCGTAATGTCGCATTCAAAAAACCGACATCGGTCGCCCAGCTCGGCCGCGACAGCCTGCGGAGCGAGCAGACGAGAGTGAGCGTCGATGCGAACCAACATTGCATTGATGACAAACCTTTCCGGGCGATGAAGCCAAATCCAGAATTGACGCAGAGCCTCCATTGGCGACAATCCGACGCACCGTCGCAAGTCCCAAGCCCGAGGCACCTCCCGTCACAAGAGCCGACACGTTTTTCAACATTGATTAGTTTTTCGAATTCTTAAAAAACTGATTGTGTGAAACTGATCAGTGAATAATCATCACACAGCTGACACAGCTCACTTTTTTTGGCTTTCCCCCCTCTTTCTCCTTCACCATGCCTCGACTCAGCGAACAGATCTTTCAATCGCTGAAGCTGTCGAAGGTGAGGACCACACACGCGCATGCACGAAAGTGCGCACTCATTTCCTTTCCTTTAGGTTTTCGACTCGACCTCTCGCGTCAACTCAATGTCTTTCAACGCCAATGGAGAGACACTTGTAGTGAGTCGTGACGATGACAGTATTCACCTCTATGATTGCCTAAACGGCGCGTACGGTGTTCGTTTCTTGACGTTTCGCAGCTCATCACTTTCTCTCTCTCCTCTCTCCTCTCTCCTCTCTCCTCTCTCCTCTCTCCTCTCCTCTCTCCTCTCTCCTCTCTCTCGTTAGACCGAAAACCATGATTTACAGTAAAAAGTACGGTGTCTCCAATGTCACTTGCACACACCACCCGAGCGCCATCTTGCACTCGGCAACGAAGAAGGATCACACAATTCGCTACTTGTCACTGCACGACAACAAGTATTTGCGCTACTTTGTCGGACACACCGAACGGTACGCCACTCAACACATCCAAGGACTCCCCTCAACATGGAGCGATGGTTGTCCACTTAAAAGCGTACACTCCACTAAAGTACACAATACTTATGTAGAGTTCGTGACATTGCAATGTCGCCCATCAACGATACGTTTCTCTCCGCCGGTGCCGACGGCGTCGTGCGACTGTGGGATCTTCGCTCGCCCCACTGCCAAGGGCTCCTTCAGCTTCCGTCGATGCTTGCCTCGGCACAGACTGTCGTCGCCTACGACCCACAAGGCAAAGTGTTTGTCGTGGGCGTGAGCAGCACCAGCTGTGGCACAATGGAGGTAAAGCTGTACGACACGTGTAACTTTGACGAGGGGCCCTTTGCCACGTTCAACTTGTCGCGTCACGTCGCCGCCAAAGAAGACTCTCTCTGTGGCATTGAAGTGAGCCACGACGGAAAGCTCCTGTTGCTCTCAACCGACTCCACCTCATGTTACCTTGTCGACGCATTTGACGGTACAGCAATGACTTTCACCGTGCCCGTTACATATAATTAATTTTAATAATAATACTGATAATAATAATAATAATTATTATTATTATTACTATTAACACTCTTAATATTATTATTGCTTCTCTTCTTCAGGTGTCGCGGAGAATGCGGAGAACCCACTGCGTGTGTTGACTGGCCAGAGCAACGACAGTCGCGCATCACTGCACGCGCGCTTCTCCCCCGACGGACGGCATGTGTTGTGTGGTTCCGATTCGGGGCCCGTTCACGTGTGGCGCACCGACTCGGGCGAGCCCATTGTCGACCTCCATGCGCACTCCAATCCCACCGAATTTGTCGCTGTCAACCCGAAGCATCTCATGGTTGCCACTGCATCCGCCTCCCTTGGTTTTTGGCTGCCGCAAGTGTAGAAAAGAAATACAACCCAAAATACTCAACTGTATCATATATACTTTTAAATGATAATTATGTTCATTTTAGTTTTTGTCACATACAATAGACGACTGAGTGTAAAATATTTTGTGCATCCCAAAGAAAAAAGAGAAATCTCCGCGACAGATATTAAAATAATAATCACAATTCCTTTGTATTTCCGGCATGAGCTTCAGCGAGACGGACGGAGACGAGTTCCCCGCTCCGGACGCGAGTCCGCGTCGCGCCCCGCAGTACCGGGAGCCGTCGCACGACAGCCTAACCTCGTCTGAGTGCCAGGGACTCGGCGACGCGGACGATCCGCTCTTCCATCCCAGCGGAATGCTCCTGCCCGCCTGGTGGGATGTCTGCCACACCCCCGACGGCCGGCGCTTCTTCATCAACAAGCGTGATAAGATTACGTCATGGGGTACGCAAGAGAGACAGAGAGAATGAGTGAGAGAATGAGAGAGGGAGAGCACACCCAAAAAAAATGCATCTCACTACCAAAAGGGCTCTCAAACTCCCATTTCCTACTACCCGCGAGCGGAAAGCCCTGACTGAAAGGTTGCACAGAGACCTTTCACTATACATTGCAAGGATCAATGATCACAGACGATGTCTGTTGGGGGGTTATCGATCGACACTGATTGAGTGCACTCATGTCGCCTTCTCCCTTATCGCTCTCCTCTCTCTCTCCCTCTCCTGCAACCATCTGTCTTTCTCTCCCAGCCAATCCCGCATCTTTCCGCTCGTACACGACCTCTCTGCTGGCCATATCGCACACAGACACACTGAAACATAATCTCATGATTTGTTTTGGTGTTCTCTGTTTTGCTCTTTCTTTGTCATTCAGTTGATCCACGAGACGAGCTCACCAAGAAGAAAGACATCTCCGAGTGCGTTGGCGACGAGCTTCCTTTTGGCTGGGACACCGCACAAGATCCCGTCGTCGGCGAATATTTCATTGGTAATTCACTTTGTACGATTTCTTTTGCTCACTTTTGTTTTCCTTTGCTGTATAGATCACAATCGCAAGACAAACCAATTGGAGGATCCCCGTGTACAATGGCGTCAAAAACAACAAGAGATGCTGAAGGAGTTCTTGCGCGAGGCAGAGCTGCAGTACGCCGAGGAGCTGCGCGAGGCGGAGAAGCGTGAGCGCGCTTTGCGCAAAGCCGAACATCGCTACTCTCGCATCACCGCCGAGGTGTACGCCGGCTTTTCCGACGGCGGACTTGACATTCTTGAGCCTACTGCTGCACGTCGGGCTCGGGCCAATGCCAAGTCGGAACAGCAGATGCGCGAGAAGAACCGCAAAGTTGTTGTGACCAAGACGTCGTCGTCGACGACGTCGTCGCTGTCGTCACGGCAAAGGGTCGCAGTAAACACGCGCAGCATGGGTGTTGGTGACGACGAAGCGATTGTCGACCCGTCGCAGCAGCATAAGAGGAGTGGCGACGAGTCTGCGACGTCACATCACGCTGGTGTCGAGGACGATGATGACGACGATTTTGACTTTGAGATGGAGGCAACCGTCGCGCACGATGTCATTAGTGCTCTTGTGCACATTGTGGGTCCTAGCAAATTTGACATTGCCGAGGTGCACGCGGAGCTAGAGCGTGCGCGCATGCGTGTGGAAGATCTGCGACGCGACATGGAGCGCAAACGTCTCGAGCTGGCGCAACAGCGCGAAGGGATCAATATCCTTCACAATGTCGACGAGCGATTCGATCGCAACGGAACCTACTCGGTGATGGAGGCACGCAATGCGGTGCAGGAAATTCAAGAGCTGCGCCAACAGCTCAAGACGGAAGAGGACGAAAAGCAAAAGTTGCGCGCCGACCTGCTCATGCTCCACGATCAGTTTGGTAAGCTTGACAGTCTGGGCGACGAGGGGGCGGGCGACGAGTCGGTGCGCCAAATCCGAGACATGCTTTCACAGCGCATGGATGCTCTTGCTGCTGCAACTCTATCGGACGCTGGTGACGGCCAGGATCTCTCAGGCGCTTTCAAACCCGACGATGTTGTGGCCGTCAAGCTTGCGGGCGATGGCCGGGTGCAGCTACAGGCGCTCGCGGAAACAGTCGACTCGTCCGACCTAATGCACGTCGTGGTGCCATCAAGTGCAGCAACAGCGGCAGTCGTCGCTGCCGCTGGCAGCAACAGCAATCTTCGACGCTACAGCGAAGAGGAGCTCATTGAGCGTGCGGAAGACTACCGTGGCATGCGCGAGATGGCTCAGCGTGCCGCACAAGCGGCGGTGGGACAGCTGCACGAAGTGGAGCAGGCCAAAGTGGCGGGTGCGTCGCCTATTGTTACATTTGCACAGCAGTCCACCGCGCCACCTATTCCTGCAGCCTCGTCTGCTGCGCCCGCCCATCGATCTGGCTCGCTCACGTCCACGGCGACCTTTTCGGCGTTTGGCCGTAAATACTCAGTAGGCTCCTTGGGACGTTCGAGTCGAAGCAGCGGTAGTGGGGGCGAGGAGATTGGGGGCGTAGACGACAAGTGGGAACTACCGCCCAGCGACTACCTTGTCAAGGCCAAGGCAAAAGGAGATTCATTGCCGCAAAAGTCTTCTGTGGCAGCAACAGCAGCGACACCGCCGCCGATTGCGTCGGCGAGCCCCCGAGGCCCACCAGTGGGCTCTCCTTCGCCTTCACATGCCCCTCCCTTTTCCACCATACCTCCTCCTCCGATCGCTTCCACCACCAGGGTCCCCTCGAAAACTACCAACAGCGTGTCCTCAACAACATTTGTACCCTATACCGCTCCCTTGCCGACATTTTCATCCCACTCAAGTTCATCCGGACCGCCCCCGCCACCTCCCATGTCCCTCTCAACGGCGCTGCCTACCACGGCATTGAGCGCACCATCACTGGCGCCGCCATCGTCGCGTCTTCGTGCCCCTGAACGTGGCGAGGCAGAGACAGTGTCGGTGAGCGAGGCTGTTGCGCGTTCCCGTCGTTCTTTCACTTCTTCGAGTCCCGTTGTCAGTCCAACTTTCGAACACGGCACTGAAAGTCGCGCCGCGTCCTCCCCCATTCCCTCCAGCTTACCCTTGCGCCAAGTGTCTTTTGAACGTTCCCTGAGCCCCGTATCTTCATCGCAGGGTCAGACGTCCACTTCGTCCACGCGTACGCTTTCACCCACCATTGAGGGAGTGGGCCGTCGTCCGCCGCAGCGTGGCGAGCTTGGCATTGTATCCATCTCTGACGCGGTGGCTCAGGCGAAGCGAACGACTCAGGCGAACAGCGACAATACCAATGTGACTCGGACACACACTGCCGCTACTACCACCACTGCCGCACCACACAGCGCGGTACGACCACCGTCGTCGCCCTCGTCGATGTCTGCACCGTCACTGTCTGCGCGCGAACGCCTTCTTGACCGCTCGCTCTCGGGATTGTCGGACACTATTCAGACGGTGATGGCAGATAACCACGGCCAAGCAAGTGTGAGCAGTCAGCGCACGGGCCTCTCGTACGAACTTGACTTGCAAGCTGTGAAGATGCGTGCGCGCGAGTCTCATGATGAAGTCGCACACTTACGCCAACTCAAGAATTCGATGGAACGCTCGCTAAGCGCCGCGGTCGACGAAGTAGAGCTGACACGTCGTAAGCGCAGTCGCGACTCATCACACAGAGCGGCGGCGGCGGCGGCGGAGGCGGCGGTGTCTTCTTCTCCCGGCTCGTCCATGACCCTCCCAGTGTCCACTTCATCTGCATTCCGACCTAGTGCCAATCGCGAAATGGACGTCAAGCGCAAAGGTGGTCTTGTTCATTTGCCCTCGTACGAGTCAACTAGCACTTATTGTGTCTCACTATGTTATCTCTGCAATCGTTGAAAAGTTCTCACTTCCTCTTTCTCTCTCTTCTCATCCTTCGTATGTCTCTGTTTGAAGGTGGTTTTTTGAGGAGAAGACGCAAAAACTGCTGGGGGCCTTTGAGGAGACAGCCACAGCAGCAGAGGGGTCCGGTGCGTCTGTCACGGGCGCAGTCACTACGGTGCCCCAACGCACACGCATGTCCAAGGCCGAGCTGGCGCGTCGCAAGTCGGTTAAATCGTTTGTAACGATGAAGCAGCAGCAGACGAATGATCCCGATGCGCTCACATTCAGGTACGGAGGAAACACCGTGAAGAAGCAACATTTTGATGTGATGTGAAAAAATTGTGTTGCAAACTTACAGGCAAAAGATGGCATTTTTTACAACGGGCGCTTTGGAATTGCCTGATAGTGTTCAGAAGATGTACGCATAACGGAGAGGGAGCCAAAAACAAAATGACAGTCAGTGAAAGAGAGAGAAAAAAAGAACAGGAAGAGAGAATAAAAAGAGAGATAAGCATAGAATTGGTACAGGTACGGTACAGATTTTGAAGAATTTTCTTTTATACTACTACTACTACTACTACTGTCTGCTACGCGTGCACTCCGAGCAGACCAAGTTTGTTGCTTTTGGCGGCTGCCACAAACTCCGCTTGCGAAATGCGCCCATCGCCATCCGAGTCAACGGCCGCAAAGAGTGTGTCGACATCGCGATTACTACAAAAAGACGAGAAGACAAGCAAGAATGAGAATGTGCCATATACCAATTACATCAAAGTACATTTCCACGAGCGAGACGGGTTGATTGCGGGCCTGTCGTGCAGCTGCCACAATGCGGATGAGTTCGTCGCGCGAGATGGAGCCATCACCGTCCATGTCGTACGCTCGAAACATGAGCGCAAGTCGTTCGGTCGTGTCACCGCGTGTCAGTGCTGACAGACCAATGATGAACTCGGCGAAACTCACCGAGCCGCTCTTGTCCAAGTCAAACGCAGACCAATTCTCCTAACCAGGAACACAAAGTGAGTGGGTGAGATCTGAATCCCACACTGGGGCGCACCTGCACAATGACGATGTCGGTAATGCCCACACTGGCGAGTCCCTTGCGAAATCCCTCCATGTCCAACTCTCCATTGTCATTGGCCCATTGGCTCCAGTGCGACAGGAGTTCGTTGATTTCTTGAAGGCCAACTGGGAAGTAAGAAGGATTCAAACGAGTGAGAAGAGACATGCAAATTGCGAGTGACTCACGTACAGTGTGTGTGCTGAACGAGATCGGAGAAAAATTGAAACTTGTTGACATCGCTTGCATGTTGCATGCCTGCATTGGTCTTGAGCTGGAGCAGAGACACGCTACTCATAGAAGAGCCTATACACATGACAGTCAAATACAATCTGTCTCCATCACTATTTTGTTCCACTCTCTATCACTTTGCTTCTTTCTCATTTCTCTTTCTCTATCATTTTGCTTCTTTCTCTATCGCTTTGTTTCTTTCGCCCTCCTCACTCCATCACTTTGCTTCTTTCTCATTTTTCTGTCTACCCCTTTTTTTCTCTCCCCCTCCCTCCTCTCCCTCTCCCTCCCTCTATATCTCTTTCTTTTGTCTTGTGGTACCGGGATTGGACATAGTGATGGGCACAATAGTGAGTGCAACGTACTTGGCGCCTTCTTGCAGTCGAGTGTTAAAGAGGGTCTGCAGGGCCTGGTCCGTTGTGATGGCCATGAGTTCGTTTGTGGGCAAAAGCACTGCAATGCTGACGGCAAGGCCGAGCTGGTACTTGAGCTCGGTGCTGAGCTGGGAAAGCGAGACGGTACGGGGAACTTCCATGATGCGCGACGACTCAGGGCCACCGAGTGCGAGAGCGGGCGACGACGACGCGAGTGGAGACGACAGATTGAGCCTTAGCAAAACACGACCTGCAGACTGACTGCCCTCGTCAAAGCAGCGAATCAAGAGAGCGTGACACGCTTCTTTGCCGGAGAGGGTGTCGCTGCTCATATCACCATGCTAACGATCAGATCAAATTGGGAGAGTGTAAGGGGCGTCGAGGTAATAGGAAGTAGTGTAAAAATGAACCTTGAGACGGGCGTCGAAGCAATCGCGGAGTTTCACAAGCAGAAGACGAATACTGTCGTCGATGGACGCGCCAAAGCTGTCATAGTGGGCGCGGAAAGCACTGAGGAGTGCCTCGGGAGCAGTTCGCATCGTCGTCATTAGGGCGTCAATACGATCAATTACACTTGGTCTAAAAGAACACGAACATACACACGTTTCACACGCGCTGATTTCTCTCACACACACAAAATATTATAAAATAATTATTTTATTACTATTATTATTATTATTATTATTGTTATTATTATTATTATTATTATTATTATTATTATTATTATTATTATTATTATTATTATTATTATTATTATTATTATTATTATTATTATTATTATTATTATTATTATTATT
>CALSCP010000281.1:29255-58102 GCA_943704425.1 Ministeria vibrans ATCC 50519 | reverse complement strand
ACTCAATTAATATTGAATACGATCGATAAAATGACGAAACTATATTAATTTTAACATGTTCAAAGCGGTAAAAATAGTGTGTGTGTATCCGTCGGCGGCGGCAACGACTGCAGTAGAGACGACCACACCGTCGAAGAAGAAGAAAAAGTCGGTGGCAGTAGAGGAGAGCGGCTCCCGCGTGTCCTCTGAACTGTTCGTGCGCGAACACCGTGTTGGAAAATATCGTCGGGATGCGGTACGTTTTGGAAGACGCTGTGGCCCCCTGTGTGTGTCCCCTGTGCATACCTACCATCTTGTTGTGAACGCTTTCCTGATAAGCGTCTATTGTTTCCGTACAGGCGGCCGAAGCCTCCGCTGCTCGCTATCCTGCCGGCAAAACGCTCTTTGTCACCAACTTGCCTGACGGCTGTGCTGACCAGGCGCTCGAGAGTCTGTACAGCAAGGCAGGGGCCATAGAAAGTGTTTACATGGGAAGTCTGGCGAACAGTGGCGGACTCATGCCGTCCATTGTAAGCGACACTTGCGTCTTCGTTTTCTGTCCTCATCCGTTTCTGCTTCACCGCACCGTAGACGGCCCACATTGTGTTCAAGACGGAAAAGGCTCTTGAAAAGGCACTCTCATTGAGTGGCGGCGAGCTCAACGTGGCCATGGAGAATCGAGGACCTGCCGGTGAGCGAGTCAAGATGTGACCCGCCGCAGTAATACTAAGGTGTGTTTTGTTTTTGTCGTTTTGCGTGACTGCACAGCAATGGAAAAGCGCTACTGGTCTCAGTACACAGACCCAAAGGCTCTCGAGCGATCCGTAGACAAATACATGGAGGATTTTGAACAGCGAGTGGAAATGTACGGAAGAAACCAACGACAACACGCACGACAATAGTGAAACTTATTGTGTGTCTGTCTGTCTGTGTGTGTGTGTAGGGAAAAAGAAGAGCGAAGAGCTCGAGAGGAATCAGAATCGGACGGATGGACGTTTGTGTCTCGCAAACGAAGCGCGACACATCTCACTCAGGGTACGATAGTGCCACAAAAAACACGAAAACGCCAACTAATAACTGTTGATTGCATTTTAGATGAAAAGACACGCGAGAAGAAGCGACAAAAGAAAGAGTCGCAAGAAGCAAACTTCTACCGATTCCAACACAGAGAACACCAACGCGAACAGGTAGGAATCACACATGCTTATCGAGAAAAGTCATGCCTCTCACCCACTTTTGCACACACACACATTATAGATTGCTGCGATGCGCGTGAAGTTTGAGGAGGACAAGAAGAAGGTTGCGCATATGAGAGCAGCGCGCAGGTTCAGACCAGAGTGAGCACACGCGCGATTTGTGTGTGTGCGTCTCTCTATCTCTCTATCTATCTATAGCTCTCTCTCTCGCTCCTCTATGTGTGTGTTTGTATTTGTATTCCATTTTGATTCTGCTTTCGTTTTTGGGGAGGGCTTCGGTTTGGTTGAAGTAATTACACAAAGTTCTCTTTATTGGATATACTATTTTTTGTTGTTTTGTTTTGTGTTTAGCTCTCTCTCTCTCTCTCTCTCTCTCTCTCTCTCTCTCTCTCTCTCTCTCTCTCTCTCTCTCACACACACACACACACACACACACACACACGCACTCGAAAATGAATCACTGTTGTCTACCATTCAATCTCAATCAATCGACCAAGAGCTGTACAAGCACATCGTCCACGACACTCTTCAGCTCAAAGTCTTCGTCGGTAAATGTCACAAATTTGGCCTGCAACACCAATATAATGAGGGTTAGGGTCGTTACGCCAATGAACAATACCAACAACAACAACAACAACAACAGAAGGTATCAAACGGGACCTCTTTTGTTTGGAGATGGCCGTAGAGCAAGAGGGCGCGTTGCATGAGTTGCTCGCCGTCCTCCTTGCAGCTGTGCTTGCACGAGACGCCATCGCACTGGCGGACGTGGCGCGGATCCCGTCCGCCCAGCTCCATTAGACGCACCAGAGAAAGGAAATCATGCGTGGTACTCGCCAGTTCGCCGCGTGGGATGTCGGGGTAGGTGCTAAACAAACCACACGGAAATGTAAGAAAGAAAAGGGTGAGAATGGTATCCTTGAACTTAAAATAACACCCCTCCCCTCCCCCCCACGTCAAACTACACATGCATGTAGACACGCAAGACACTAATCACCACACGCGGCCAACGTCACCCTTCAAGACAATCATTGAATCTGATATATAAATAATTCAAACCCACTTACTCTGTGCCTAACTTTGCAAACACCGCCTCTTTCAACGCAGTCACCTTCTTGTAGTCATCCGGAATGCCTGTTCCCTGCAAAGCACCCCCGAATATGAAAAAGGTGTCAGAGCGAACAAAAACCAAAGTGCGAAAAAAAAATAAACCTTGTGGCTTTTGTCTGTCTTGTCGGCATTGTTCTCCAAGGAGGGAGGGCAATCGTCCTAACGAGCGGCGGAGCGGGAGTTTTAGAGTCTTTTTTTCAACGAGCCGTAAATAGATTTTCCAAAATGTCCCATTTTACACAGCAGACGCCGGAAAGACAGGGCGCGCACTGGCGTCTCACGCCTGGCAGCACGGGCCGGAAGCGAATACCAAGTGAGCCGCGCTTGGAGTCGGCTCGCACTTCACGTACAGCCGTCATGAGACGTTTTTTTTTTTTTTTTTGTCACTTCCACTCTCTTTGTCGGCGCTTTCTCTCTCGCTGATGATTCAGCGGCGTAGAGCGCCTCGGCATACCTCGCTATCGCTGCTACTGCAGCTGCTGCTTCCATCAAGGGTCAAGCCTGGTAAGCGGCGTCGTGAGCGAACCCCTCGACCGCCACTGCTGTTGGAGGAGGACGCAGACGACGACATCCAACGTACGTCAAGACTGAGGCTCCCTGCAATGTCACTTGGGCCGCCTCCCACACACACACTCTCTCTATCTAGAGTTGACTTTACACGTCCGTGACTGAAAAGTGAAAAATGTGTTCACTTCCTTTATCTATTTGAAGAACTGGGATTGTTTCTCTCTGACTGATTGTCCCACAAACCAAACCAAACCAAGGGGGTTGAATTGTTTAATGTTTCGCTGACTATTAACTATTTACTAAATAGTATTGTTTGTATTGGGCACAGTCGAGGAATCGTTAGCTCCTCTTGACCGGCTGCGATGGGAGACGCACCACAGTTCAAAATTGTCTTACTTGGCGAAGGATGTGTCGGCAAAACTTCGCTTGTCATGCGCTACTGCGAGAACACCTTCAACGATAAGCACGTCACGACCCTCCAGGCAAGCGACTCTTTGTACTTGTCCCCGTGCCAAATGGCCTCCAGCGCCGTTCCTCTCGCTCTCTTCGTCTCTTTCATTTCTCCTCTCTTTCCTCTCCTTTCTCATTTTCTCTCCCATTCGCACTGTAGGCGTCCTTTTTACAGAAACGCCTCAACATTGGAGGCCAAAGAGTCACGTTGAACATTTGGGTAAGCCAGAGCGCCTCCGCCTTGCCTCTCTCCCGGTCGTTTTTTTTTTCGTTTTTTTTTTTTTTTTTTTCGTTTTTTTTTTTTTTTTTTCGGTCATCCACTCTCTGTCTCTCTCTCTCTCGATGTCAAACTACAACACTTTGCGGCGTTTGATCCACATTTTGCCAAGACACCCGCCTCGCCGTTGAAACTCACTCGTGTCGCCATAACAAGCTTGTAGTTCAAAAAGTTTTTTTTTTCTCTTTTCATTGTCGCCACGACATTCGTATTGTTATGATTATTACCTCTCGCGCGACATACTTTGTTTCAAATGTGTCCTCTGTCGCATTGAGTTTCTGCGTTTGATGGTCTCTTTAGTCACACAGCATCGTATATTGTGTGTGTGTGTGTGTGTGTTGTTGTTGTGTGCGTGTGTGTGTGTGTGTGTGTGTGTGTTTGAGTGTTGTTGTGTGTGTGTGCACATCTATGCGAGTGTGTGGGTTTATGTCTGAGTGGGCCTGTGTCTGTGCGAGCATGTGTTTATGTATGTGTGAGTGTAGGTTTGTGCGAGTAAGTGTTTGTGTGTACATGTTGACCTTTTTTCTGACTCACTCCTTGTGTCATCGCGGTACAGGACACTGCTGGCCAGGAACGCTTCCGTGCCCTTGGGCCTATCTATTACCGTGACAGCAAAGGTGCAATTCTAGTGTATGATATTACCGACGAGGATTCCTTCCAAAAGGTAAAAAAAAAAAAAATAATAATAATAATAGTAAGGTCTTCATCGACTGACCAAAATGTTGTTTCCCAGGTGAAAAACTGGGTAAAGGAATTGAGAAAAATGCTGGGAAACGAAATTAGTCTGGTCATTGCTGGAAACAAGTGTGATCTTGAGAAGAACCGAAATGTGGAACAGGTAATATCGAAGACGGACACTTTGAGTTTTTGAGTGCTAACAACTTTCTTTCTCTGGTGGTGGCGGTGGGGCTCTAGTCTGAGGCTGAGGCATATGCGGCATCTGTGGGCGCCAAGCACTTTCAGACCTCAGCAAAACTCAACCGAGGAATTGAGGAAATGATTTTGGCTCTCACAAAGAGTAAGTCTGGGGGGGGTTGAGTTTTATTTTGCCGTACTGTACTTATTTTTTTTATAGGTATGTTAGCGGAGAACAAGAAGAACCCAGGTGCAGGCGGAATGGCACAGCGAAAGAAGAGCACGATTATCATAGAAGACGACTCGCGTGCTGGTGGGGGTGCAGGCGCAAGCGCCGGCGGGGGCTGTTGCGGTTGAGTCCTGTGTGTCAAACACACGAACACACCCTGTCTCTTTCTCACACCAACCTAACTTTTTTTTTTCCTTTTATTATTACACCCACCTTTTCCTTTGTTCCCTTCTCTATCTTTTTTTTCTTTCTCTCTCTACCTATCTATCTTATCTCTCTCACACACGCTCCGCTTTCTGTGCCTCACTCGCCTTCTGCGAGCCACTTGAGGACCTGCGGCACAAAGTAAGTGATGAGAATGTCGGCGCCAGCACGACGCAGGGCCGTCAGTGACTCCATTGCAGCTGCACGCAGGGGTAGGATGGATGCGCGTGCGGCGGCATGCAGCGTTGCGTACTCACCGCTGACCTGGTACACTGCCACTGGGTGTGATGGGTACTGTGCACAACAACCAGAGTTACATTGGATTCTGAGCTTTCTATATACTTTCTGTGCTTACGCGCTCTTTAACATCACGAACAATGTCGAGGTAGGGCCCGCCCGGCTTTACCATGACCATGTCGGCACCCTCCGCCACATCTCGCTCCTATGCAATAGAGACGCATTGAGCTGAGTACTCGTTTAAGCTCCCATTTGTGCTTATATACCACTGCCCGCATTGCCAGTCCTCGTGCGCCAATGGGCAGCTGGTAGCAGCGTCGGTCGCCAAAGGCCGGCGCTGACTTCACTGCGTCGCGAAACGGCCCATAGAATGCACTTGCAAACTTGGCACTGTAGCTCAAAATCGACACCTGTGTTCCCAATTAGTGTGTTGCCTTGTTGTGTTTTTGGTCGTTTTCCTTTTTGTTATGTTTTTTCAAGGGGGAGGGCGGGGGAGGGGCAAGAGAGTACCTTTGTGGGAATGAGTGCACGAATGGCAGCAATTCGACCGTCCATCATGTCGGAAGGAGCAACAATGTGGGCGCCTGTATCAAAATGAGAAACGAAAGGAACCATGACATTTGTCTCACCTGCTTCCGCGTACACACGAGCAATCTCCGCTAGACGTGCAATTGATGCTGCGTTGTTGATCGTACCGTCCTCCTCAAGGATGCCTGCCAGTCAAAAAATGGTTGGATACAATTAATAAATTAATAATAATATTATTATTAGAGGATTTTGGCTTTAGCTCGTTTTACCACAGTGGCCATGATTGGTGTAGGGACAGAGACACACATCACACGCGACAAGAAGCGACGGAAACACCCGACGAATCACACGTACCGCCTCGACAGCCGGGTTGTTGTCGGCAGAGGCGTACGTTCCGCAGGCATCCTATATAATGAGGGAGGTGTGACAGAAGAAGAAGTCAATGACATGTTGAATATCATAATTATTCGTATGGTGTACCTTGAGCTCGCTCTTTTCCGTCACGCCAAACACAAGAACTGCCTTAAGACCAATGGCAACAAGAGGCGCCAAGACAGACTCAATGTGATTCACACCAAACCTACACCAGACTTGTGAGTCTGACCAACCAACCTTGGTCTCACAGCTGTGTTCCCCTACCGCCGCTGGTCGGGCAGAGACGATATTTCAACATTCTCGTCGGCCACATCGCTACACGACGAGACATCAGCAACGTTTGAAGAAAACGGACGCGACAGAGAGAACAGGATAAGAGTTTGATCATCCCAACCTGACAAAAATGGGATACAGCAAATTGTCTGCCGTAACGGTGCTCTCCAACGAGTGCCACGTTCTCAATTGTGGGTGGTGGATCGCCGAGTGCAAAGCCATGCTGGGATAGAAAGATTTAAGAAAAATATTCTGATGATCAAAACGGTCTGAAGAGAGACAATTCAGTAATTCACATTCAGTAATAATAATTCTTAATTCTTTTCTCTCTTTTTTCAGTGCTTTGGACTTCTGTGAATCTGCCATTTGAGCTCTGGCTGCTGCTTAGCATTCAATTTCCAATCTGTCTTGTCATTCGTCCCGAATATTTAAATTTGAAATAGCGTCGCCTTGACAACAGCGCATGAATCCACCGGAACAGTGGGAAAGCGATCTCGAGCTCGTGTCGCATTTCTTAGACACAAAGGTAGACCACAATGCACAATCATACTGGGCGCTCATTAGCTCATACCTTTTGACGTTTTTCTTTGGTCTTAAGGAATCGCTCGAGGCGCAACATCGCGCGTACATTCGCTCAAATCCCGCGTTGCAAGCACTCCTTCGGGACTTTATGCAAGCAATCCTTCTTGAAAAGCCCACCGACATCTATGCGTATGCCAAGCAGTTCTTTTCCTCGTACACGAACGGGCAGTTGAGTGGTTTGTAAAAAAAAGTGAAAGTGTGTGGTGTATTATTTCAAAACTTGAACTTTTTCGCGGCCGACGAGTCCTTCTTGTCGTCGGGACGTCGGCGCTTCTTAGCAATATGCTCCGCCACCATACCACTAAGATCCTCGCGATCTCCGCTGCCTCCAGCCTTCTTCTCCTGCATCTTCTTCTCGTAGTGTGCACGTACAGTCGCCTCGTCCATTCCCTCAATCTCGCTTGGATCCAACGCAATGTCCACTAGCGAAGGAGAGGAGGGGAAAGATTTAAAAAGTAAAAAAATAAAAAAAATAAAAATAAAAAAGACGATGGACAGAGAAAAACAGAGTGAAAGAGGATGATAGAGAGTGAAACAAATAGAGAGGAAGAAATAAACACATAGGGGAAAAAGAATAATAACGAGTCAATCAAACTCCGCTCACAAGTAGTAATCATTATTAACACGTACCAGAGTCCTTTTTGGCGCCGCCCATGTCATAGACGTGGGTTGAGCCAAGGAAGGAGTCGCCAAGGGCCGCTTTCTGCTGCGGAATGACCTTGTAGAGGCGACGCTGCTCCTCGCCACTGTCCATGGCACTCTCAATAACCTGTTGCTTGCGCAGCTCAATGACCGACGGAGTCTCAAGGCCTGCCGACACCTGACTGGCCAGGCCTGAGGGTGTCTCGGCAATGGGCACGTCGTCGTCGTTGTCCTCCTCATCCTTGGCCTTGTCGCTGTCATCGTCGCCGCTCTCCGCGCCGCTCTCGTCATCCTCCTCCTCCTCATCGTCGTCGTCGCTGCCTTCGTCATCCACCTCCATAATGCCCCACAGGCCCTTGTCGATGTCCGTGTCGGGCACTTCGCCCGTGCCCTGTGCCTCCTTGCCAAACACATCACCGTACAGCGGATTGCCCATCTCGTCGACGGGCGGTTTGCCCCACCCACCCGGATGGTACCCAAAGTGTGCCCCACTCGGAATAGGTGCATTCAGACCCGGAATGCGCAAACTAGGGTAGGCCGGAGGAGGACCATAGCGCTGCATTGCAATGAGCCAGGGCGGCGGCACCGGCACCACCGTATCTGTGCGCATCCCCAGCGCCTCCTTCAGCTCGTCCGACAACATTCCTGGCCGACGATGCGTCACGTTCGTCTCGTACTCCTTTCCCTCGTAGTACACATCTCCCACTTTCGACAGTCGCGGTCGCGTCTACAAAAAAAAAAAAAAAAAAAAAAAAAAATGTGTCTGTGTGCGTGTGTGTATGTTTTAGGCTCGTCCCAAAATGGGTCGGATGAAAAAAAATTACAGTTGCCATTACGTTGTGGTTTTAAGTGACTGACCTGCCAACGGAAGAACGCGTCGTGCAACTTCTGATAATCGATTTCCATCCGACCCATTTTGGGACGAGCCTAAAACATACACACACGCACACAGACACATACATAATTATGTGTTTAGAGGTTCGATCAAAGTGTCGTGTAAACATGGACGTACCTTCTCGCGCATCTTGGCAGCGAGGTTCTTGCCCTCGTCCTGCTCGGCGACGGCTGCGCGCATCTCGGTGATACCCGTCTGTTTGATAAAGTCGGGCAGTTCGTAGCCCGACGACTCGAGTCCGCGCTTGTTCTGAAGGTAGCGGCGCTTCTGGCACCAGTGCTGCGGCACCGGAATGGTGTTGCGGTAGGCCTTGAGAAAGACAAGCAGACGCGGGTCGTAGGCCGTCACGTCGTGCGTCTCCACCACCTCTGGCGTCTCCACCAGCTGCTTCAGCTCCGCCACTGTCAGACGCTGCTGTCGTCGGATCATTCCCTTGGACAACTTGGTCGAGCCGGCGCCTTCTCGCTCGTCGTCTCCGTCGTCCGCGTCGTCTCCATCCTCCCCCGTTGCCTTGCGAGGCAACATCTTCTCCGTGTCTATGCGTGCGGCCGCTGCCTGTGCCGCCACCAACGCCGCCGATCCGCTGCTACCCTCGCCGCCATTCTCGCCCGCCATCATCAGCAACATGGCATCCTCGTCGTGCTCATCGTCGTCCGTGCGCTCCTTGCCTCCGCGCTCAAAGTGTGCAAACACATCGGAGAACTCTTCCGCCGTGGCATCGTCGACTTTCTGAACCACATACTCAATTTCAACATTGGCAATCGTGCCGTCGTCGTCGCCGTCACCGTCCTCTTCGCCGCCCTCCGTATCCCCTTCGTTGCCATCTGCGCTCTTTTTCGCCGCCAGCTCCTGCTGTCGTCGCAGCAACTTGTTTGCCTTCTTTTTCCGTTTTTTCAACTGAGCCGCTGTCAATTTGGCCGTCGTTGCCGTCGCCGGCGGCGTCGCACTCGCAGCTTTCAATGCTGCCTCCTCCAACTCTCGCTTGCGAGCGGCCGCCGAGGCCTCAATTTGCGCGAGCAGCCGCTGGCGCGTTTCTTCCAGTTGCTTGATTTTCGCTGCGTTCGTCGCCGCTTCGTTCGCCTTCTTTTCCGCCTCTGCGGCTGCTGCTGCGGCTGCTTCTGCCGATGCTTCTGCCGATGCTGCCGATGCCGGCGCCGACGGGAGCGTGCTGTGGTCGCTACTCGTGTCCATCGAAACACTTTCAGTCGACGTTGATTCGCCGTTGCTGCTTTGCTGTGCGGCCACAGTCTCCTCCGCGTCGCCCTTCCCAGCGCTGTCGACACCCTGGGCAACTTCGACGGCGATGGCGTCCCACAGCCGATCGACAAGGTCGTTTTTCACGCCGGACGTATCGAGGCCGCGTTGCGTCAATTCGCCTCGCAGCTCGCCCACCTTCAGGCGAGTCACCGCTGCCTTTGACGTAAACGACATGATGAGGGCGCCGGATTGGAAAGGTAGTGACTAATAAAAAGTATTATATTTTTTGATATTCAAATGAATTAAAGATTGGACTTCTGTGGGACTCCTGTCCCGCTGGCTCAGTGCTAAACCACGTGTCACTTATGACTTGAGGCTGTTCAAGGCAGCCAGCCGTCAGGCAAAACAGTATCTTGTCTTTTGCGTCAGTCGTATGAATAAACGGTTGAGTCTATAATTTTATTCTTATTTTTTGTTCTTGAAGAATTGAATTCTGAAGCGAATTTGTCGCTATGAACCAACGGTCTGCTCCACCACAGGCATATCAAGTGTATTGGACGGACAATCCGAGACATGGTAAGCACAGCACACTGAAAAAGAGCAAAAAATAACATTCGAAAACACAATGTAGAGTGTCACAGCGCAACAGCGAACCTCACACACGGAAAACAGGCGCGGGCGTGCCAATGCCCACTGCAAAGTAGAGTGAAGGATCCGGACGAGCTGATTGCGCGGCCGCTGTCGCCTGGTGGCAGCGACGCGGGCGCCTCTCTGCAGTCGTTGCGCGGTGAGGACAAGCGTCGCGTTGCTACGCTTGTCCAGCAATTATCAAAGGCAAAACGCGACCGTGCTCGATTGAAGAGCCAGCTTGAAGCCGAGCGCGCTGCTCGTGCCGCGTCAGAGGCTCGCGCGTCGCAGTTGCTAGATGAACAGTTGAGTTTGCGTTCGGAAAGAGACAGTCTGCACGAACAACTCGACTCGGTGCGCACTGCGGCAGACGCAGCTCGCGAACGAGGCGAAAGTGTGACGACTCTTGAACAGAAGATGCGTGTGTACGAAGAGAAAATCGTCGAGTTTGAAAAGCGTCTCGACGAGCAACGGTCGCCTGCACCTGTCAACATTGTCCATCAAGTTTCTTGTCCCGCCACCACCGCCACCACCACCACTACTCCCTCGCCCGCTGTCGCCGCAACTGCAACAGTAACTCAGCAGCGACAACCTTCGTCTGAGCCATTGGCTTCACCAGCTTCATATCCTCAAAGGGTCTCTGTCACGCGCGCTCATCGTACTCACACGGACAGTCCAACACGCACTACACCAGCTCGCACCCCACCACCCTCAAGTGTAACATCACGCCGGACAGTTTCGCCAGCCTTGCGATCGGCACGTGACCTTGTCGAACAAATTCAACACCTCCTCGACGAGCACGAACGCGAGCGCGATCGATCCTTTCGTCAAAGTCACGACGACTCACTGCTCCACCGCAACCTTGCGTCTTACCCAGACAGTCCCTCATTACCATCGTTCTCCTCGCACCATCACACATCCCAGCGAGGTTATGCCTCCTTCCATGCCTCATCTCTTCTAGGTCCACTCGGCCGTGTCCGTCACAACGATTCAGATGACGACGATGCACTCAGCATTGCCTCCGAGCTCAATCGCCGTTGAAAAACTCTCTGAAACTATACAATACAATTATATTCTATTACAGTCATGTGTACATCATGGTGATTCAATTGCCTCCGATCTCAATCGCCCTGAAACAATACAATACAATTATATTCTATTACAGTCATGTGTACATCATGTATGTGTCTCTCCTTCCTTGACTCTCTCTCTCTCTCTCTCTCTCTCTCTCTCTCTCTCTCTCTCTCTCTCTCTCTCTCTCTCTCTCTCTCTCTCTCTCTCTCTCTCTCTCTCTCTCTCTCTCTCTCTCTCTCTCTCTCTCTCTCTCTCTCTCTCTTTCAGTGCGGTTGATCGCTTGTCATCACGATGGCCGTCTAAAACACAACAAGTACACACAAGGTGAGAGCGGAAACTCGAAGGTGTTGCATGGTTGAAGGTACAACATACCGGAAAGTAAGGGTTTTGCAGAAACAAAAGAGGTCGAGGAGCAGACGACGATGAAGAAAAGGTCGACAGGTTGTGTACGCAGTGTGCTCGCCTAAAAAAAAAAAGTGAATATTAAGAAAATAATTAATAGAGAATCGAGAGCTGTACTCAATGTCAAAACAAGACACTTTACATAAAACAAAATAATATACAAAATTCATAATAATAAAAATAAAATATTCCAACCTTGCGACGGTTTGCGGACGCACACGAAAGTGACGTGCCAAAAGACGGATGTGACGAGCAGTGGAGTCGTGATCAAGCTGAGGTGTGCGGACAGTGCTCTCGACGCGACGCAGAGGCCACACATGGACTGTGGTGGCTGTGTTGGACGTCACGCACCAGTGGATCAGCATACGACCTTTAATAGTATGGCGCCTGCGCAACGAGCCAGACAAAAAAAAAAGTAACGTGTATGTTGTTATTTCTATTAATATTGCCATGATGTCCTATCTCGTACTGCTCATTCCAATCGGTGATTCCGCGAAAGATGACGGCAACGTAAACAAGAGCTGCGTCGGCACATCGCGACGTGTGCAAGTGCTGCATCGGCACTGAGGCATCTTGGACAAGATCAACAAGCTGAAGAGAGAAGTCGTGAACCCCACCGAGACGCATGCCAGCCGAATGACACAGCAGAGGCAGTGTTGCAATGAGATACTCTTCAACGTCGAATTTGCTCTGTACCACACATAGTTGTGTACGACCGGAGGTGTGGACGTGGCAGCTGAATGGTGGGAAGCGGGGTGAAGGGGCGAGCGTTGCAGAGGGGAACGGCGGATGAAGTGTGATGAGTGGCGATGACAGTGTTAGCGATGGATTGCTCAGAGACACTTGAAGTGCTTCGGCTGTGGCAAAAGTCTTGGGAACATCGTCACCAGCGACATCGGTCCACATGTCGTTGTCGTTGTCGTTTTCGGTTGCCGATGCCATTCGATTAATGCCAGACTGGGACGCATTCGAGATGGATGTGCCGCCATGAGCACAGGCACACTGACGGCGAGCGTACGCCTGCGCATCGATGTGGACGTCGTTGTTCTCGACATCATCGAGGTATGCGTCTCCACTGTGCACCAGGTGCGCATTCCACGAAAGTCGGTAGATAGTATCATCAGCGCAAAGTAGAACGGTGTCGGCCAGGCCAAATGATGTGTACATGTCAATGGGCGGGAGGGGCGACGTGGATGTGAACGAGAATGAGAGTGTGTGCTCAACCTCAACGTTGTCGTCCTCCTGCTCCTTCTCCTCTTCACAATACGCCACATTCCGGGCATCATCAAGAGGAAAGCGCAGCACAAGAGCAGTCACATG
This sequence comes from Ministeria vibrans ATCC 50519, assembly GCA_943704425.1. Classification (NCBI taxonomy): domain Eukaryota; class Filasterea; order Ministeriida; family Ministeriidae; genus Ministeria; species Ministeria vibrans. The sequence continues at coordinate 45,146 of CALSCP010000281.1, read as the reverse complement.
CACAGCAAGCGGAGTTGGATCGCGACTGGCCGTGGCTGTGGACGAGTCACTTGAACTGTGGTTGTTGTTGCTTTCGCGCCCCACGATCACCACGACATTGGTGCTGCCGGCCGGCTGTGCCACAAACACCTCGGGCTCCCACAGAGATACAAAGAGGTTGTCGACGGAGAGGGCGCACTGCCAGGGCACCGGCATGCCTGGGGTAGTGCGCATCAGCAAAAATGTTGTGCTGGGTGCCGACGAAAAGTTCATCGTCGTGCGATAGGCAAAAGCGAAGTGACCGTCACGCGAAAAGCCCACAATCACAACCCCATCCATGTCCATGTTGCTGACGACGCATGACAAGGGCGTTTGAAGCCGTGCTGGCACTCGTTGGAAGATTCGTCGCGTTCGTGTCTGCTCACAAAATATACTCATAATTCGTGTCTTCAAACCGCTCTGAGATTCTCCTATTACCTTTCCGAGTCCCAGTTCACGAGATCGTAGAGCACGGAATGCGTTTGGCATCAATACAAAAAAAAAGTTAGAGCTCACTACTTTTAACTTTACCATTAATCAATTACGAGGAGAATTATATCAATCAGAAACGAATACCAAAAAAGAAAAAAAGAAAGAAAAACACCATTGTATTATTGCTTTGCTTTGTATATAGTCTTGTTTCGACATTGGCTACAGCTCTCGATTCTCTATGGATTTTCTTATTATTATTATAATTATTAATATTGTTTGGGACTTGGAAGTTGGTCACAGGATGAATTGTTTCTTTCAGTTTATGTACATGTACAATCAAAACAAAAATTAAATGATAATCTCTTCGTCAAGAACTGTGCCCCACTCACGCAAAGGCGCTGTCTGCGCGGCCTTTCTCGCCTCCTCCAGACGCACCTGTTGTTCAAGCAGCTCGCGCTTTGCTACGGCCAAATTGATCTCAACGTTAAGACGAGTGCGCGTCGGAGCAACACCGGCTGCGTCTTCCGTCTCCAGCGGCGCCACCACACCATGGTCGAGTTGAAGTGAACTTTGTGAGCCCCCAACCCCCGTTGCTTCGAGCGTTGTTGGCGTCCCGGTCGCTGACGCCACCGTTGTCTTGTAGGGATTCTTGGTGCTTGAAAAACTGCCCGCGCGTGAGACCGCAGCGGCAGCATCGACTGCATCGAGACGAGCGGCGGCCAACAGCTTACGCTGAACATCAAGTGAGTCAAGGTTGTCGGCAGTGACCTCGCGTAGCGACGTAACTGCGACACTGGGACGTCGACGCAACGTGCCAAAACGAGACTGCTTGTCGTTTTTTGACAAGGGTGACGACTGAGTCTCGGGCGTCGGCGAGGGCGACGGTGACGCGTTGAGGCGAGCAATGCCGTCGAGCGAAAACAGAATACGGCCCAGTCGCGCTGCTTGTGACAGCTTCGCGACCTCGGATGACACAATCTCGGTGGCCGTCGTGTCAGGAGAATCGGCGACTGCGTGCTGGTCGTGGACTCGGTGAGCACGGCCCACCGCCGCCAGTCGTTCGTACAGCGGTTCGTCGTCGCCGTACCAGCCGCGTGCCTCGTCCACTGCTGCACCATCCGCATCGGACGCGACGGCATTGGGCGTGCGGTAGGCATCGTGGTTCATGTAGAGAGGCTCGGCCTCGCTCGCGTCCGCATTGTGCAGATCTTGCAGATTCGCATACAGCGCCTCCTCGCCGTCCTGCCGCAACGGAGTTTCCGTTGTCGCAGCAACGGCGGAAGCAGCAGCAGCGCCAGCGACGGACTGCGACACAGACAAGCTGCCAAAGGACCGATGGACGGCACGCACATACGCATCTTCGTCAAAGAGAGGCACAAAGTCTGAGAGGGGCGCGTCCGGCGGCAGATTCATTGGCGCCGAACGAATGAGGTCGAGTTTGACAAGGGCAACGAGACGACGGAGCTCGCGGTCGCCTTCGAGACTGGCATGAGCAAGTGCCTCCACATAGGAGCGAGGCATAATCTGGTCAAGCCGTTCGGTGAGATCCGAGCGAATCTGCTCGCCATCAAGGCGATGTTGCTCGATAAACTGATCGCAGTTGGTCAGGTCGAGCGCGTCAAAGCCCACATGATCCTCAATCACATCCACAATGGCCTGCACCAAACGCGACTCGGTCTCGTACATGTCGCAAATGACCAGCAGCTGGTTGGTAGTAACGTTGCCGTGGAAGTCACCGTCGTCGCCCTCCGCCTCGTCGTACGTGTTGCTCGCGCGTGCCTCGTCGCTTGCCTGTGCTACATGCTCCTGCAGCAACTGCATGCGAGTGCCGTGCATCACGAGTGTCTCCTCCAGCACCGCAATAGTGGGTAGTACCGCCAGAAGCGTGTCGCCAATCTCGCTGAAGGCAACATGCACACGTCCGTCTTGCAGCTGCCGGTCGAGCATTGCGGCGAGCGACGTGTCCACGACATTGAGCGACACGGCATTTTCGACAAGCCACACGAGAATCTCCGCCTTGTACATGACACGTTCTTCCTCATTTAGTGCGGCCGTGTCGAGCGTGCGTGGGTCGCCATTCTCGTGCCAGTGGTCCGCCTGATTGACGTGGTGCACGGCTGCCTCGCATCGCAGCCGCAGCTCCTCCGTCTCCTGGCGCTGCTTCAAAAGTGCCAGCTGCACTTGATCCGTCTCTTCGACGGCAAGACGCGCATCTTCAAGCCGGTAACCTTCGGTCGCGTCAAGTTTGCGCTCCACATTGACAAGCAACTGAAAGGTCTTTTCGCGCTGTTCGAGCACAGCCCGCTGACGCGTCTCCTCCGCACGACGATTCACCACAACGATCCGCTGCTGGCTTGCCTGCTCCTTCAGGTTGTCAATGGTACTTTGCAGTTGCATCGCCACACTTGGCTGGTGCGCATACTCGTCCTCCTGCTGCTTCTGGTACGCCACAATGTTCGAGACAAGCTCGGCAACGTCAGCTTCGGCGCGACTCAGCGTTGCCTCAAGCTGCTGCAGGGTCGCACGCTCACGCTCGAGTCCTTCGCGCGCCACACGAATGTAGTCTTTAAGCAGACTGCGCTGACGCGCGTGTCGATCTGGGTCGCGCGGGTCCTCAAGTTGCGTGTGGCGTGTATTGTGGTTGATAAAGTAGCGTCCAATGCGCCCATCGACCACAATCTCCCAGCCGTAGGGGAGCTCGTCGCCGGCACACTCTTCAAACGTTTTTGGCTTGGTAAGTGCGTCGCGCGGGTCTACCCAGCTCGTCGCTTTGTTGATGTGATCAATAAAGTAGCGACGACCCGTCTCCTTCTCAACGCGCATTTCCCAGCCCTCGGGAAGCGGCATGTCGTCGCTCGACTTGACGGGCGCGGGTGTTTGCGACTGCCGTTGAGAGTCGACGAGAGTTGACGAATCACGAGACGCGAGAGGCGTTGGGATGACGTGGGAGCGATGCATAGAGAGGGGTAAGGCGAGTGGAGCGTTGGAGTGAGAAGAGGAGACGGCCGGCGAGGAGAAGGAAGAAGAAGAGGAGGCAGCGGTGGTTGTGGGGGTGGTGGTAGTGGGAATGAGGGAAATTCGTTGGCGCGGGGGAGGTGCCATGGTGCCGTCGGGATTGACAAGCGAGCGGGCCACACGTTTCTTGGTGTCGCGCGGAGAAGACGAGTCGAGGAGTGTGGAGGCGGAGGGAAGCGACGAGATTGCATCGGGGATGGAGGCAGCGCGTTGCTTGGTAGCGGCTATGGCCGCCGCAGTGTTGGCAATGGGTGCTTTTGAGTGTGGGATGGGGTCGCCCTCGGCGGTGATACGAGAGGCGCGCAGACTCTGGCGTCGCGCGTCCTCTTCGCGTTGAATCAGCAAGGACTGTTCACGCTGAAAGGCCAAGAGACGTTGTTGCTCTTCGAGCTCCCACTGGCGCTCTGCCTCAGCCGCACGCGCCTGCTCCTCCTCTTCCTCCTGCAGACGCTGTGCCTGTTCACGCGCCGCACGCTCCTTGGCCTCTCTCTCGCGTCGCACCAGTTCTATTGCGGCCTGCGACGGAGGCGGCGGAGGTGGGGCACGATTCGAGCTGGCCGACGACGAGGGGGTCGACGGAGTGGACGGGGTGGACGCAGTCGAGACGGGAGCTGGGTCAGGGGCCGCGACAGTACGAGGCGGAGTGGGGCAGGAAGAGAGTGATCGAGGGGGGTTGGGAGAGGTGGCGCCAGAGGGAGGGGGAATGGCCGGGGCACGGCGCGGTGCGTTCTGGCTCGTCTGGCTGTGTCGAGCGTTCTTCAAAGGTGGCGAGGCAACGGGAGGAGGCACGACAGGTGGCGGGGCGCTCTTAAGCACCGTTGACTGAGACCGGTCAGGACGTGGAGGGGGTGCTGTCTTTTTCGGGAGCGGAGCTGGCGGTGCGACGGTGTTGGGGTTGGGGGCGGGAATGGCGACGCGAGCGACGGCGGCGGGAGGCACCGCTGCGTTCGAGGTGTTTGAGGTTGAGGAACGCGTTGATGAGGTGCGCTTCGCCTTGAAGACGGGCATGGCGTAAATGTCGGCTTCGTCGACGTGGTGGTTGTCGGGAATGGCGGCAACGGGACGAGAGAGAGAGGCGGACGAGTCCGACGCAGACCCGCCAACCGTTTCCGTTGCTAAGGCCCCGTCGCCATTGACGCCGCTCGCCTCTTCTTCGCCAAGTGGTTGTTCGCCAAGGGCATCAAAGGAGGGTGCAAGCGAGGGACGTTTTGGGCGTTGCGGAGGGGGGGGAGGGGCTGCAGCGCCAAAGTCTTCGGACGACGACGAGAGCGACGACCCCGTCCGAAGCACAGAGGTCTTTCGAGCGGGCATGGGCGGCGGAGCCTTCTTCTTTTTCGCGACGGGAGGTGGCGAGCGGGCGGCCATGGTCGACGAGAGCTTTGGAGCGACGGGGGGGGGAGCACCGACGGGCGCCGACATTCGAGGGCTACTACTGCTGGGCACGCGCGACGGCGGTAGAATTGCAGACTTTCGGGTGGGCAGCGGGCCCGCCTCGGAAGGAGGTTGACTTTCCATACCAACAAAGGAATGTGAATGATCAAAAGCAATGATTAATATAAAAATTACGTCTTATTATTACCACTAACCACTTTCATTATTCTTTTGCTTTGTGTCATGTTGCGAATTCGAACTGTGGCCAGTGTTGCGCGCACGTCGCGAATGGTTCCTGTGAAACACCAGCCTTTGGCGTGTCTTTCGACGAGCGTAGGGCAGGCGGAGAGGGCGGAGAAGAGAGATAATGAATGGGACTCACTACAGTAAATTTTCTGGATAGGTTTGTCGTCGTGAAGAGCTCGAAGGAATCGTAAAGGGGCTGTACCACGGCAAGGTGTTGTCGGAGAAGGTGTTCCCCTACCCCGTGAACCCCGGTGCCGAAGAGCAGGAGATGCTTGAGTCGATGTTGGAGCCGATCAATCGCTTTTACGACGAACAGGTTGACAGTGCGAAGATTGACCGCGACAGCCAAATTCCCAAGGAGACGCTTGACGGGCTCAAGGAGCTGGGGCTCTTTGGCATTCAGATTCCCGAGAAGTACGGCGGGCTCGGCCAGAACAACTCGTCGTTTGCGCGCATTGTCGAGAACATTGCAAGTGACGGGGGTGTTGCTGTGACGCTGATGGCGCACCAGAGCATTGGCCTCAAGGGAATCTTGATGTTTGGCACGGAAGAGGTGTGAATGCTTCAAACGGCCGATTTCATCGTACTTACCACCTCTATGCGTCTTGATGTTTAGCAAAAGGAAAAGTACCTTCCTCGCTTGGCGAGTGGCGAGAACACGGCTGCATTTGCACTGACAGAGCCGGGCAGTGGTTCTGATGCGGCGTCGATCAAGACCCGAGCGACTCTGAGTGGTAAGATTGGTTGTGAGAGAGAAAGGAGGGAGAAACAAACAAAGCGATAGAGAGAGGGAAAAGAAACGTGTGATAGTGAGAGAAAGAAACAAAGTGACAGCGAGAAAAGAGGGAGAAAGGAACAAAGTGATGGAGAGAAACAAAACGGAAATGTGATCAAACTGGTGTGTGTATTTTTTTGCCCAAAGATGACGGAAAAGCCTACCTTTTGAACGGAAGCAAATGTTGGATTAGCAACGGAGGAACGGCCGAGATTATGACTGTATTTGCGCGCACCACGATCAAGGACCCCAAGACGGGCGATGAGAAGGACAAGGTCAGTACAATGTCCGAAACTGGAATTCGCGCACGTCTTGCCCTCCATTCTAATAGTTTACTTTGCTTATTTAGGTGACAGCTTTCATTGTTGAGCGATCGTTTGGTGGACTTACGAGTGGCAAACCTGAAGACAAACTGGGAATCCGTGGCAGTAATACCACTGAGGTGAGCTTGACTTGGAAAAAGTGACTTTGATTCATACTGGGTGTTTACGTGATTGTGTCTTTTGCACTACGTGCGTGCGTGTTTGAATTAGGTGTTTTTTGAGGACTGCCGCGTTCCACTAGAGAATGTTTTGGGTGAAGTCGGGTCGGGCTTCAAAGTGGCAGTGAAGATTCTGAACAGTGGACGATTTGGCCTGGGGGCGGGAGCAGCAGGGAGCAGCAAGAAGCTGTTGGCCATGTCGGTGGCGCATGTCAAGCAGCGCACCCAGTTTGGTCGTCCTCTTGCCGACTTTGGTCTCATTCGCGCAAAGTATGTAACATTGCGTGCTCTCCGTTTGCGTGTATGTGTGAGTGAGTGAGTGAAAGAGAGAGAGAGAGACAAAGTGATAGAGTGAGAAAAAGTGGGAGAGTGAGATAAAGTGATAGAGTGAGACAAAGTGATAGAGTGAGACAAAGTGATAGAGTGAGACAAAGTGATCGAGAGTGATAGAAATATAGAGAAGAGAGGAGAGTGTGTGTGGTATGTGTTTGACTGGGTTGGTCTTTGACTGTTATTTCTTTTGACTTTCTCACTCAATTTTTTTCTCTCTCTTTGTCTCAGACTGACTGAAATGGCTGTGTCTGCTTATGCCCTGGAGAGTGCTGCCTTTCTGACGACTTCCATGATCGACTCGGGCAAGCACGGCGACTGTGCGCTTGAGGCGGCCATGTGCAAGATTGCCGGCAGCGAAGCCCTGTGGATCAACGTTAACGAGGCCCTGCAAATGGCCGGCGGTCAAGGTTTTATCAAGACCCTTCCGTACGAGCGCTTCTTGCGTGACGCTCGCATTCTCCAGGTAACCGTTGGCCAAACGCCTGCAATGCACCCATCTCAATCGAGACTATGCTGTGTGAACTCTGTCATAGATCTTTGAGGGCACCAATGAGATTCTGCGCATGTTCGTGTCGCTGATGGGTGTGCAGAGTGTCGGCAAGTCTATCAAGGCCGCTGCGAAGAACCCCATGGCCAACATGGGTACCCTTGGCTCGACTTTCCTTCGCACACTCGGTGTTGCTGGCAAGGTCAGTTTTCATTATTAATTATTTTTCATTTCTTTTATCGGGTGTACAAGAAGTACGCAGTGCCCAGGCTTATCACACTTTGTTTGTGTATTGTGTACAGGCGAGCGTCGAGGGAGTGCATCCGTCGCTCAAGGCACACGGTGATCTGCTGGCGACGTATACGGCGCATCTCAATGCGGCCGTGACGCGTGCCCTGATGGATCACAAGAATGGAGTGGTGGAGCAGCAGCAGTTGCTGCGTCGTATTGCCGACATCTCAATTGATCTCTTTTTGCTCACGGCGACCGTTTCGCGCACGTCGCGTGCCCTTGACCTCGGTGTGCCCACAGCCGAGCACGACTCCAATCTGTGCGCCGCCTTTGCACGCTCAGCCGAGACGCGCCTGGCCCGTAACGTCCAAGAGCTTCGCGAAGGTCCCGATCGCAACGGCGATGCTATGGTCAACCGCATTGCCGAGGAGGTCCTTGCCAACGATGGTTACTTTTCCACTCATCCTCTCGATCAGAAGAAAAATTAAAAAAAAAAGTTATTCACTCATAATAAATTAAATTATTCAAACTATAATATTTTCCTTTTTTTTTTTCAAATATTTTGCCAACATCTTTGCCCTCGTCCGTCTTCCGTTCTTCGTAGTGTGCGTCGCAAGCACCGCCATCAAGGCTGGAGTACGTCGAACGTTATACTTTGGCCGTCAGTCAATGTCTTCTTCTTCGGACGTGGACAGTGCGGCAAATGCGTCGCCGTTGCCCACGACAACCAGCGCGTCAAAAGGGAATGGAGAGGGGTCGATCGGAGCGAACGCGCGGAGACGACGTCGCAATGGGTTTGCATGCACTCCACATCCAGGTCAGGTGGCTGCTTGGCTTGTTCTCGTGTTATTCTCGCTGTGGTTCTTTGGCGTTGTTGTGACGGCGACGTTTCACTCCCCAAGCCCTGTCTCCACCGCCGCCTACTGTGCCGGCGGTCTGCTCTTAGGACTTCACTTGTTCTTTCACATATTCACCACGGCCGTGAATCCTGCCGACGAGCGCCTGCTTCAACAGTGGGACGCGCTCGGCGAGCCCGTCACCTTTGACCGTCGCCAGCACTCCCATGTCATTGAACAACTCTACTGTAACATCTGTCAGGTCCATGTGGACGCACAAAGCAAACACTGTCGTGTGTGTAACAAGTGCGTAGCGGGTTTTGATCATCACTGGTACGGCGATGGACGACACTAATTGAGATATTTGACAAAATTATTGTGTCAGACATGCACAAGAGTGAGACGGAGACTATTTTGTTTGTAACGCATATATGTCCCGCATTTTTGTTTGTACGTAGTCGTTGGCTTAATACGTGCGTTGGACGTCGGAACTATTATCTCTTCTTTATGACGGTGCTTAGTGCCTTTCTGACGAGCGTTGTCTTTCTGGGATTTGGCGTGTATGCAACTGTGCGGCATTTCAGTGTGGGTGCGGTGAGCTACACACGAGTATTTGGCAATGCGAGTCTCACACTCAATGGGACAGTCTTTGTTGTGCTCAACATCATCTTTGTCGCTTTGCTGGCAGTCATTGCACTCTTCATTGGCGAGCTCCTTTTGTACCATTGTTGGCTTGCCTGGCAAGGCATCTCAACCTTTCAGCACTACCTTGAAAAACGTGCGCGCATCGAGGGCACCGAGCCTCCGGCGCGTCCCACACGACGACGTGACCAACGCGTTCTCACAACACTTGTGAGGCCCAACCAAGCGGTGTTGGATACTCCGGATGAGAAGAAGAAGAGTGCTAACAAACGGAAGGGTCGTCGTTGGTTGGGGCGTCGCGACAATCGCATTCAACCAATAGCAAACGTTGCTGGTGACAGTGTGTCGACTGATCCTGCTCCTGATCCTTCTCCTAATCCTGCTGCTGCTGTGTCGTGGAATGCGGCATCGCCTTCGATGCGTCAAAATGGTGGTGCCATGGCTTGGACCGCCACTAGCGACCCGAGAACGGAAGGAAACAGCAGAGCAGCAGCTGTGGAAACACCACGACAACGGGATGAAGATGGCTTTGTTGAGAGTGATCACGATGACACCTTGGAAGTTAATGCCCCACAAGATCTCGACAGAACACGTTCCATTTCACCAGCACTCTCTCGCGCAACGCTGCGAGCCCTCCCTGCACCTCCTTCACTTGTCTCCACGACAGATGGTGCTCCTCCCTCGCTGGCACTGCTCCCCCTACCATCACCAACAGTTGCACCCCCGACGGCGTCGTCCATCACACGCACTGCCCCGACCAGTCCACAGACGGCACCGCCTTGCGACACTCCCAATCTGACATTCCCGAGAACACCCTCAAAAGTCCCTACAGATGAAGCAAACGAGGCGAGTCGACGTACGAGCCAGAGTGTACGTGAGAGACGACGCAAAACACGCACACGCACCGATCAAGCAACACGCAGGCGCCGATCCGTCGACGACTCTGACATTGACCCGCTCGCCATGACTGGTGCACACGGATCGGCCACGCTCGCCGAGCTCGCTGCTTACGCCAAGCGGCTTCGTGACGAGACGATGAACGCGATCGAGTCGAAAGGGCCGGGGAAAGAAAAATCGGATGACAACGAAGCGCCTATTCCACGCAAAATTTGGCCTGATTCACTTTCTGGTGGAGAGCGCACGGTGTCTGCGAAGACATTGCCCAGACTTGAGATGGAGAATGAAGGACACGTCGACAGTGAGCCGAGTCTGGCGGCGTTGGTTCAGGCTGCACACGCGACAGATCCTATTGGAGACTTGTCCAACAGCCCACGACGTACGTCGGCCTTGCTGGCAAATGCAAGACGTGAGAGTGCGCCCCGTGTTGTTGTCCATTCGGTGGACGGATCTTCCACCGACGTGTAAAAACATAATAGTGTAATCATAACGAATGTCTTGTTTGTTAATAATTGGGTTTGAAGTATATTCAGGTATTCACAGTGGTGGGGGTGATGAAGAGAGGAGAGAGATTACTTTTTTTTGCACTTGGCGTTGCAATAGTACCAGTCCCCAATTTTGCACTTTTTCGTTCCAAACGGACAGGGGCAGTCCTAGAACAGAGACAAAGGCAGTGAGAAGATGGAATGAAGGTGTGGTAAGCCATGTGTACCATTGGGGTGGGGACACAGTCGTTTGGTGGCCGACTGCACACGTAGCAGTTTGATTTGGCGTGTGGGTCGTTCACGTACGCTTGCGATGCGCTTCCTTTCCCGCCTGCCTGCTCTCCAGCGTCTCCTTCGCCGCCGCCACCGCTGCCACCGCCACCAAAGATGTTGTCAAAGAAGCCTCCGCCTCCGCCGTCGCCTCCGTCGCTTCCGCCAAACGAAAATCTACCAAAGAAAAAGTGTGTTGCAGTTGAGAGACTTTTTTTGTCATTTGATTCGTACTGAAACTGGGCGTCGACGAGGGAAGGAACCACGACGAGTGTCACCAAAGTTAAGACGACCACCGCTTTCATTTGCAAGAAAATTATGGAGTGAAGAGTGATCAGTCTGGAAAATGTCAAACTCATCAAACGTTTAGTTTTTTTTTTCTTTCACTGTCGTCTCAATGGGATTCCGAAATCGATTGCTGAAAGTGTTTCAAATACGAGAGCCAGTGGACGGGCCGCGGCCGTGGCGGGGAACGCAGGCGGCGACGGCCACACCATCACAAGTGAACGAAATGACAAAACCCTTCTGGCACACGCCGAGAATGCAGATGGCCATTGGCGGCGTCATCTCCGTGTCGCTCTTTACCTCGTTGGGTCTTTTGATGTATGCGTTTGTGTATCCCGAGGACGAAGGTACAGAACATGTGAAAAGTCTCTTTGTATGTTTCGTACTTTATCACTTCATCACTTCCCTCCACACCACACACTCTCTCTATCACTCTGTTTCTTTCTCCCTCCTCTTTCTCTCTCTATCACTTTGTTTCTATCACTTTGTTTCTATCACTTATCACTTTGTTTCTATCACTTTGATTCTATCACTTTGATTCTATCACTTTGTTTCTCTCTCTCTCTCTCTCTCTCTCTCTCTCTCTCTCTCTCTCTCTCTCTCTCTCTCTCTCTCTCTCTCTCTCTCTCTCTCTCTCTCCGTTCTCTGCATCGCTATGACTACCCAAACAGCTCAATGCGTCGTCGGCCCAAACAGAAATGCTCAATCAGACTGTACAGCTCCGCTGGTTTCTCAGTGCTTCCGTGTGCAAATTCTTCCGACACAATCACATCTATCAACAAAGTAAAACAATTGGTTTCGTTTTTTCTTCTTTTTCTTTCAGTGTGCTTGTGTGTGTCATACCCACGTCACAGTTACAGTGGATTAGGTGCGTGTCCGTCGATCGCTTTGGATTTCCTTTGATTCCCATCAAACAGTGCTAAACCGAACGCAATATAAGTATCGTCTCACTGTCTGTGTCTCTCTCTCTGTATTTCTCTCTCTCTATCTCATCGCGTCGTTACTTCCAAAGTGTGTCTGAGAATACATCCGTCCAACAGCCCTCCCTCTACTCCATCCTTGGTCTATACGCACAACCATCAGAATAATACAACCCTCGCTGCCATTCTGTCTCCACATACCGTTGATTTCTTGTTGGTTTTGACCCAGCAAATGTCTTCGACACGCCGATAGCCCCACTGCTGCATGACGGCGCGGCCATGACGCAGTCCATCGCTGCTGCCAACCCACATAAAGAGGAAGGAGGGGATATCGGCAAGCAGGTCGACACGAAGTGCTCCAATTTGATCAAAGGTCCACGGACGATGATCGAATATGACGTCGGGCGCGCGCCGTTGATACTCTTCAAGTGGTGCGTCAATGAGAATCACGTCAAAGCGATTGCCGACGTTGCGCAGGTCGTAGGTTGACAAGTCACACTGTATGTACATGGGTGGGAGCGCCATGGAGCGCGCCAGTTGGTCCTAAACACGAAAACGCTTAGTGGTCTGCATGTGTGAGAGTGAGATTGTGAGTGTGTGCAAGAGAGAGAATGTGTGTGTGTGTGAGTGTGTGTGCGTGTGAGTGAGTGAGTGAGCGAGTGAGCAAGTGAATAAGTGCGTAAGTAATTCTTGTGATGTGTGTGTGTGTCTGTGATGAGTGTCTCTGCATGCCTTGAGACGAATGAGTTCGTGCAGGCTGGGAATGTTCTCGAGGCGTCGGTCGTCGCCGTAGGGATACTCACGGCACATATTCTGCGGTCGTTGACCCGTGTCGACAAAGTGGTGGCAGTAGTCGTTTTGCGGATTGAGAGTGCGCTGTCCCTTGAGAAACGATTTGCTTGTCACCTCGACAGCCGCGTCGCTTCCCTTGGTCGCGGCTGCTTTTGAAGTCACCAACAGTGATGTGCTTGCAGTGCCAGCGCCAGCGGCACTTGAATCGACGGCATCGACGCCCTGGGCGGTGTTGATCGTCGTGCGACTCTATACACATCACACAACACAATGCCAAAATAATCATTATTACTGTAAACTTTTCGACTTCATTTATTCCTATTATTAATTAATAGAGTTTGATGCGCCGGTCGCGTACTGGGTCGACACGCAACGCAACACGTCGACGCTTCCGTCGTTCGCGTATCTCATCGATATCCGAGTCGTTGTCGCTACTCATAGCAAAATATTCTGAATTTCTGATCCATTTTGATCGGTTTGTTAATTGTTTCCACTCCTTTTCACCCTTTTATGGATGTAATCTCTGAGTGTCTTGACGCGCTCTCTACTTTTCGTGGCACTGACGGCGCGCTCTGGCACGGCCTGCTTGGTAAGGGCAGCAGCAGAATGTTTTGATCGCGACGAACTCTCATGTTGTGTGTGGCAGACCCAACAGTACGCACTGGCGTCTCGACCGTCCTTGTGCTTTTGGAAGCCTGTTGGTCCGATGTCCGGGGTGGCCACTACCTGCAGTGCGTTGAGCAGACGGGGAAACGTGCCGAGACTGCCTTTCACGACCAACTTTATGCGTCTCACTGGAAGGATGTTCCGCTTGTGTGGCGCTATCGCTATGCTGCGGTCCAGTTGATGCGTGCCCTCTCGGCTGCCAGTCTCGATCAGTGGAAAGTACGTTGGCATTGTTTTTGCTTTACTGCGTTTGTGTTCAATAAATATTATTGTGTGTGTGTGTGTGTGTGTGTGTGTGTTGTGTAGGAGTGTGTTCAACTGTGCGATCGCGGTCTGTTGCTAGGCGCACCCCTAGCGCCTGTGACAGACGCCCTGAACACTCTTGCAACACACGCGTGTGCTTGCCTGTCGCCAAGCGATACAGTTATTACCGACAATGATCTACTCTGTGGCGAAACTCTCGTCGAACGTGACATTCTCAATGATCCGGGCGTGATTCCCTCACACCAGCTCACACACGCCAGCGCAATTCGACGCGTGGAGCAGCCATCACTTCACTGGTTCCAGCAAGAATGCCTACAATCAGGCAGTCCTGTGATCATCACAGGTGGCATGGCGCACTGGAACGCCCACACACGCTGGACCCACCGCCACTACTGGCACCGCATCGCGGGCGCACGCACAGTCCCCGTCGAGATCGGTCGCAAGTACACCGATGCAGACTGGTCGCAGTCGCTCATGACCATCGATGACTTCCTTGAGCGTCTTCTCTCCTCCAACACCGAGTCCAAAGACATTGCCTATCTTGCTCAGCACAGTCTCTTGGAGCAGGTGCACAAAAAAAAAACACACACACACAAACAAACAAAAAAAAAAATCACTTTTCAACTCGTCCGCTCGTTTTCTTCTCGGACAGATTCCCGTTCTTCAAGAGGACATGTACATACCAGACTACTGCTCATGCACGACCCAACAACAAGAACAACCAGCACAAGCGAGCAACTGTGGCAGCGACAGTGACAGTGACGACACCCCACCACCCTCCGTCGTCGTCAACGTGTGGATGGGTCCCTGTCACACCATCACACCCTGCCACTTCGACCCAACACACAACTTGCTGTGTCAGGTCGTTGGCTACAAGTATCTTGCTCTCTGTGCCTCCGAGTACACCTCCGGCCTCTATCCTCACGATGCCCTTCTCCTCTCCAACACAAGCAGAGTGCGTGGCCCGCAGTTTAAAATATACGCTAATCTTATTCCATGTTGCATGTATGTAGGTTGATATTGACGAACCGGATCTTGAAGCGTTCCCGCGCTACTCCCACACGCGCTGGTTCCATTGCGTCCTTGCACCTGGTGAAATGCTTTATATTCCTCCTCGAATGTGGCACTACGTGCGCTCTCTCTCTGTCTCTCTGTCAGTCTCGAATTGGTGGAAGTAAACAATCAATTATTAATAATTATGTAATTGTATTTATATTGTTTGTCTCTGATTCACCAATTCACACTCTGTATTTCAATTTTCTCACACTTGTTTCCCCCTCCCCCTGCCCAATGCACCCCCCATTGGGTCTGGCCCCACTGACACTCCCACCACCGGGCGCAGGGCTGACTCCACCACCCGTGGCCGATCCTGTGACGGAACTCCCGTGTGAAGCTCAGGCTATACAGCCCACCTCCGCAAGTGGCCATCTGCCTATCGAGCACGATCCCGAACTCGAGGTGGATGCGTCGCTGCCAATCAGTGAGCGTCTTACGCTCATGTTCAAATCCAAATTTTCTGTCCAGAGCTGTTACGCGCTTGAACAGCTCCCTCGCGTCCTTGCGTCGCTCTCTGACCACTCTGTAGTATCTCTGGTGGAACAAGCAACACGCACTGCGGTCGACGATCAAAGTGGTTTTACACACGAGCCGTTTGTTGCTATGTTAAAAGTGGTTGTCAGGAGCAACCTGATTCCCCAGAAGGTCTGTTTCCCTTTTGATCAATCGCTCTCGAACGTCTTGTACTCTAGTTTCCGTTGACTATAATTCTTTCTTTTCCAATACCCTTTTTCCCCAGGTAGTCGCGGAGAATATTCTTCCGGCGCTTCTTGCGAAGCTCAAAAGCGTCTCGGTAGAGACCGATTTTGCGACTCTGGTCGGGGCCCTGGTTGCCATTGTGCCTGTTCTGGATAGTGCGGTGCTTCTCTCCGATGTACTGACATTTTGCACTCTCTCGTGTGCACCCACTGCGTCAAGTGAACAACGCCTGGCTGCCGTGGACTGCTTCGGGGCGCTTGCCCGCGCCCTGCCAGAGACACAATTTGCACCGTTGCTCGATCGTGCCTTGTCTCTGTGCCAAGACACCTTGGCGTCCGTGCGCACCGCCATGGCGATGCAGCTCGTCACTTTTGCACGTGCCCTCGTCAACAGCAACCCCGAACTTGTTCAGTCTCGAGTCATACCAGAACTGCTTGAACTTTGTCAAGACGACTCGATCGAGGTTCGCGCTGATGCTCTGAACGCGCTTGTCACTCTGGTCGATGTACTCCCACACAACACGTGCACACGAGCTGTTAAGATGCAGGCTATTCCTCTGATCATGTCCTTTTACCAGCTGTGCTTTCCGCTGCCGGCCACCAGCGAGCCGGAGAGGTCGGAGGCACGCCCGCCCACTCGTACACTGAGTGGCGACGCGCGCGATCGATTACGTGACCCTCTACTCACAAA
>CALSCP010000281.1:11010-27338 GCA_943704425.1 Ministeria vibrans ATCC 50519 | reverse complement strand
TTATTATTATTATTATTATTATTATTATTATTATTATTATTATTATTATTATTATTATTATTATTATTATTATTATTATTATTATTATTATTATTATTATTATTATTATTAACTTTTGTCATTTCATTCATTCACACTACACCTTTGGCGCTTTGTTCGTAGTCCGCCCGTACGCTCGTACTCTGCCGAGAACCTAGACGATGAGCTTGCGGTGGCAACGGCGTCCTTCCTCGAGGGCGGTGGCATTGATGTGTGCGACAAGGGTTCCATCAAACTCTCCAAACTGTTCTACTGGTACCGCGCCGACTTTGGTGCGTCCGAGAGCGAAGTGATCACCTGGATCTTTGAGCATTCTTCCGCAGACATCCAATGGCAGTACGTGTATATTTTTGCGTGTGATGATCTTTTGAGCAAGTTCATTGGGTTCACCTATTTTTTCTGATAGACTGCGAACGCTCATTGAGACTGGCTCTAAAATCAAGTACCAGTCTTACGATTGGAGTATTAACGGAGTGTCCAAGAGCGGTACGCGCATTCTTTCAATACCCTATTAAGCAAGAAAGACCGACAACTAACGCTGAATTCGTCATTATCAATATTAACTTTTAGATAACGACATGGAGGCGAGTGTCGATGTGAGGAGTGAATCCAACCCAGCGAGCATGTCGAACCGGTCACTTACAGCCACGTCCGAGCACGACAGCGACGACGACTCCTCCTCGGTCGTGTCGTCCTTTACCATGTCCAGCTCAGGCATGTCAGACAGTCGCTGTGAGAGTGCCGGCGCGCCCCACATGAACTCCGGTCTCTTTTCCATGTCCACGCCCGGCTCGCCCATTCTCCAGAAGCGCCTCAAGGCTAAAATTGCGGGCACGCGTCCGCGTTCGTTCAGCCAGTCGGGGGGCGCTCAGAGCCAGTCCGACTCGCCGTTGCCTTCCAAAGCCTCGTCCATCTCGCGCATTGGCAAGTTTGCTCAGTCACTTCGTCGCCCGGCACGCAACGCCGTCGTACTGCCCAAACCCTCCAGTGCCGAACTCGCTATTGACGCTGAGGTCAGATCCAATTCCAACTCATCACGCGATGGTGACGACGACGACGACGACGACGACGACTGCCTGTTCATTGAGGACGACAGTGTCGACTTCGACAACGACATTGACACCAACCGCGACGCCAGCGTGGTCCTCGTCAAACACGCGAGCATTGGTACCATTGGCTCGTCGCAGGGCGACCTCTACTCCACCAGTGAGACCACCATGGGCTGTCCCTCTCTCGAGAATCTCTCCGTCATCGCCTCCATTCCTCCTTGCTCCATTGGCGACGTCTCTCGCATCTAAATTGTATAATCTCTTTTCATTAATCATTACAATCTCATTCTACCTCTTATTATTTAATAAATGAGTTGTATTCTTCTTATTATTATTATTATTATTCAGTTCAATCTGTCCAAACTGCAGACTCTAGAGTCATGTTTGTGTTCGCTTTTCGCTTGTGATTGGTAACATTATACCAACTTCACTAAGACGTAATAATGTCGTGACTCAATTGCGATTTCAAGTAATTAGAAAATTAATAATACTTTTACTTCCCTCAGTTCCAGACGTGTCTTTTGACATCAACCAATAGCCATGGAGAGAAAGGCAAAGTTACTACTGGAGCTTGGCCTGTTCGCCGCATCACAGGTTTTGCGCATCGACTTTCGCTCTTGCGCTCTACCGCGACGCTTATCGCTGCTCCTCTTCCCTTCAGGTGGTTCTGTTTTACTCTGTGAGGTACTTACTGGGCGCCATGGATGGAGGAAATGTAAGCCAACACGAGAACACGAGTCGATTTCGACTTTTCGACCACGCACTCACTGACTCACTCGCCCTCTCTCTCTCCCTCCCTCTCTCCCGCGCGTACAGAAGAAGGCGTCCGCTCGTAACGCAAGTAAACGGATTCTGGAGCGTCTGAACAAGAACGTCCAGGTACTGCCGTCCCTCCCTGTGCGGCCCTTCTCTCTGCAAACAGCTCGACACTCACGTTTTTTTTTTTTTTTTTTTTTTTTTTTTCCTATCTTTGTGCGATTCGTTTTGTACAGCTCTCAGATCACGAATGTGTCATTTCGCAAGACATCATTGATCCACGCGACATCACAGTGTCCTGGGACAGCATTGGCGGCCTTGACAGCATCGTCGAGGACCTGCAGGAGTCCGTTGTGCTGCCGTACACCCGACCCGACTTGTTCCGTACCGGCTCCACCCTCTTGCAACCGCCCTCTGGTACCAGAGCGACAGCGCCGTCTCCTCCCATGCTAACCGACAGGCCTTTTTACCTTCTTCCTCTCGCAGGTGTTCTTCTCTACGGACCTCCTGGCTGTGGCAAGACGATGCTGGCCAAGGCAGTTGCCAAGGTACGCCATGCACCGACTGACACATAATTATATTATAATATTATATAATTATATATCACAAAGACATACACTTTCTCACTCACGTCTCACTTACTCTCTCTCTCTCACTCACGCTCACACAGGCATGCAACTGCGCGTTCATCAACCTTCAAGTGAGCTCAATCCACGACAAGTGGTTTGGTGAGAGTCAAAAGTTTACGCAGGCCGTTTTCACCTTGGCACGCAAGGTTGCGCCCTGCATCATCTTCATCGACGAAATCGGTATAATCAATAATAATAATTTAATAATAATCATAATTATTTTAATATTATTATCATGAGTATTCATTGTTACCCTTTTTTTTTATCACTCACTCGTAAACCACCCTATGTGTAGATTCGTTTTTACGCGAGCGCTCTTCCACCGACCACGAAGCATCCTCACAAATCAAAGTATTTAACATAATATATTTATCCCTCGCCCGTTTTCTTTTCATTCGTCTCCTTTATCATGTTGTCCTCTTCCTATTCCTTTGTTCTTTTTCCTATCACATTATCATGTTGTCCGCTCCTATTACTTTGTTCTTTTTCCCTCTATCACGTTCTTTTGCCCTTATAATTATATCTATCTCTTTTATAGGCATTGTTTATGACGCTGTGGGACGGACTGAGCTCGTCGAGTTCGTCACAGGGCGTAATTGTGCTTGGGGCCACCAACCGTCCTGCCGACCTTGACAGTGCCATTCTGCGTCGCATGCCCAAACGCTTTCACATTACACTCCCTGACGAGCAGCAGCGCGCGTCCATTCTGCGCGTCATTTTGCAGACCGAGCACGTTGGTGCGGACGTTGATGTGGCTGACCTCGCGCAGCGCACTCAGGGTCTCTCCGGCTCAGACCTCCGCGAAATGTGCCGCTTTGCCGCTCACGCCTGTGTCCGTGATCTTGTGCGCGCCTCTGCATCAAGTAATGCGACCACTGAGTCGAACAAGCCGTCGCAGTTGCGCCCCATGGCTATGCGTGATTTCAATCAGGCCTTAAGTGACATAGCCGCGCACAAACGAATGGAGTCGCAGTCGTTGCTCAAAATGACTCGGACCGAATAATTATTATTATTATTATTATTATTAATTGATTCGTATGAAAATAATTCTTTCGTTAATACAATCCCATGTACTACCTACCGACAAAGAGTCAAGAAGCCGTACGACAGACTACAGAACTAATCGATTATATCATTCCAATAGTCTGTAACCGTACCCATACGAGGGAGAGATGAGGATGTACGGAGTACTGCTTCCAATCTCAAAAATTTGTGCAACAACATCTCTTACGGTTTTGATGTTGTGTACAGATCTCGATTTTGATTATCTTGAATTTCAAATTTCAATTTCATTCATTAATCATTTCTTTTGAAGTCAATGAGGCCTCCAACATCTGTATTTGTCGCTCTCATTGCCCTTGCACTTGTTGTGGGACTCTCCATGACGCTGCTCAGGCCTGATGTGGTATGAAAACTCTCCCCTTACGCGGTCGTCCTGTCGACTTCTCACCTCATCATACGCCTCCATAGTGGACGTACGATGGCCAATGGGACGTAGAAGAAACCGCAAGCGCGAACACTGTGCCAAACGCAGCAAAACACGTAAATACCTTTTTGACACAGATTGACGTCCGATAGTATTTTGACAACAATTAATTGACTTGCAAAAGGCGGCCATGAAAGAAATCCGCAAGGGCCTTTCCAAAGCGCTGGTGCACCATGTAAAACGGGCGACGCATGACCGAGGGCAGCGACGGGCGCACTCGGGCTCAGCGCCTGCGGGACGGCTTCCACACGCTCACGGCCACATCTCACGCGAGTTCCTTCGCAAGTGCTTTGAGAGCCGCCCGGTTGAACCACAGGTACTGCATTGCATGCGTGGAAGTCATGCGCTGCATTGCCAGTCACGGCTAATATTAATGATTCGCACAGCTAACGGAAGACATCTTCAACGGACATCCTCACATTTGTCATGTTCACACCATTTACCCTTTGACAAAACGGTATGAATCGAAGAGCACATAAACATGGAGTGTTGCGTGCATATGCGGTGCTGCTTGGTCTCATGAATGTTGTATGCTGTTGGTGCAGGGAGTTTCACCGCCGCGGATGGATTGCCTCGAACAGCTTGCAGCGCTGCAAAGCACGAGTACGACAGCCAATGTTGCCATTGGATTGCATTGCATATGCATGCGCTTAAACTTAGCTCTCCCTCTCCAACAGATGGACAGGGGCGAAACATATCAGGTGATGTGGGGACGCTGGTCCGAAGGAGCACTCGAGCACAACCTGCCGCCAGACCAGAAGCGGGCGTCTCTTCTGCACTCGTACGTTCTCGGTTCCTGGAGTTTAGGTAAGACAGGGGCAATTTGTAAAAAAATTAGGAGCCTTTTTGGTTGTCTTATATATGTGGGTGCCTGCATGTGTGTGTGTGTTTCATGCACATGTGGCTTATTCAAGCTTTGTCCAAGGTGGCCTTAAAAACGAGCAATACCGCGACAAGGCAAATTTTCTCAGAGAATACGGTTGTTGTAAGAAGCGCACAATGACAACTACAAACAAATAAGAAACGATAATTGAAGAAGCGATTGACGTTTTTTTTTTTAACCTTGTAGCAATGAGAGAGGTTGGGCTGATGCCACTGACATACGATCTGCACAACCGCGAAGAGTGCATTCAGTTTTTCTCGCGTTTTGACGATCGTCGACGCCAAATGTGGATGCTCAAACCAGGACGGTACCAAAAAAGACCCGAAATCTGTACACTAGCTGAGTTTCTTTTGGAACCCTTTGTTTGATGATTATAGTCACGGGGGAGGCAAAGGAATCAAAATGATGCACTCTGCGGATCTGGATGCGTTTGCACAGCAGCACCGCACGTGTGTGCCACCTGTGTCGGCCGTTATTCAGAGCTACATCTCCAACCCGCTTCTCATTCACGCTTGCAAATTTGACATCCGCCATTATATGCTCAGTACGCCGTTATCATTATGATAGTAACATAATTATATTGTTATGATTTGTGTGTGTGTGTATGTGTGTGTCAGATGTGTGTGTATATGGATATATACTATATACGTGTATTTATGTTGTGTGTGACAGCACCAAGGAGACAAAGACTAGAGAAGGGGGAGAGAGAGAAAGAAACAAAGAACAAAGTGATAGAGAGAGAGAGTAGCTTGTATCATCAAGTGCCCCTCGTGCAGTAATACTTATAACCATTGGTATTGAATGCGTTTTCTGAACATGCTTATTCAATGCTTAGTTGCCAACACGCGCCCTTACATGGTTTTCATGCACTCGGGCTATGTGCGTCGCTCCCTTGTGCCGTACAATGCATCGTCAAACGACCTTGCCTCTCACATTATTAACACAGTCCTGCAAATCCAACGTCGTCAAGAGCAGGGAAAGAATGTGTCCACCGACGTATGACAAAACATAATCAAAATAACAATAATAATAATAATAATAATAATAATAATAATAATAATTATGTATTCTACGACTGTGTCTCATACTAGGAACTGCTGTGGACAGTGAACCAGCTGGAAGACTACCTCGTCGAGAGCGGCCACCCCCGCGCAGCACACTTCAGAACGCGCTTTCTTGTCAGTTTCTGTCTTTTTTTCACCCAGTTCCCTCTGCGTTGTTTGACCTGTTTTTTTTTGGTTTTGGTTTTCCGTTTTTTTACACTGAGGCAGAAGGAAATGACTAAAATCTGCAGACTGATCTTTGAGTCGAACCGAGCGAACTTTGCGCGTCGCTCCGGCACTTTCCAATTGCTAGGACTCGATATTATGCTCACCGATGATTTACAGGTGCGAATTATCACTTATTACATCCTTGTATATATTTCACTCACACCACAAATACTCAAAAAACGCATCATTATCTACTCACACACTCACATTCCCACGCCAATACACACACGCACACACACACACACACACACTCAAACACACACACACTCAAACACTCAAACACTCAAACACTTGCAAAAGTGCTCACTGATCATGACGTACTCACACACATTCTCATTATGTGTTAGGTTCAGTTGATTGAAGTGAATAAGAATCCGGCGTTGCAGGACTACTCGGTGTCGCAAACAGCTCTTCACGAGGCGCTCTTCAAAGACATGATTGACCTGCAAATCGAGCTTTTTACTCACCCTCAAGGTACACCGAGTCATGTTTAAGCATAGAAGAAAAAAAAAGTGATAGAGGGGGGGAAAGACAAAGAAACAAATGGAGAGACAGAGAGAGAGACGCTACATAGCGCAGACAACATGCACGCGCTCTGTGTACGTGACCAGCTTTATGAGAACTTGATGAGAACGCGCACGCTTGTGACTGAATGACATTCAAACACAGTGACTTGACACACCTCTGTCACTAACCCCCACCCCCACTCCCCCTTGCTCTTTGTTTTTTTTTTCTCCCCAGACGGTCCTCACCGATTTGGTCAAATGGTGGTGGGCCAAAAGTTTCGAGGGTTTGAATTGATATACCATGAGACAGAGTCGGCGTGTCGACGCGAGTCGTACGATCCTTGTGAGCACAGATTCATTTAAACAATCTTTCTCGTTCATTATTAATTTTTTCTTCATTATAATATTACTGCACCATCTACTAAACAAAATTAATACAAAAAATAATCAATCAAAATTAAAATTATAATTATTATAATATTATTATGGCTAGTAGTCATCGTAGTCGTCATCGTCATCATCATCATCGTCGTCACCGCCCGTCTGCAGGTGATTTGCACTGCGAGGAAAGCCACTCGTGCCGGTGCGCGAGAGGTTCGTGGCACTGAGACTGCCCGAGGTGAGCTGGAGGTAGGTGTGGTTGGTCGTCTGGTTGGTGGCCAGGCCCGACGCGGCGTGCGTCTGTCGCTTGATATTCTCCTCGTTAGTAACCGTCTCGCCACCCACGTCGTTGTACACGCCCACAAGAATGCTCACAAGAGTGTCAAAGTTGTAGCGCGCCAACGACAGCATAGACCAGCACATCTCCATGGTAGCACGGTACGACTTGCGGCCGTACAGAGACGAGGCAGGCAGCACAGGATAAGCGTCGTCCGTGACAAGCGGGCGGTTGCCGTTGAGCACGTGGGCGGCAAGATCGCCGCCCACCAGACCCGTGTTTTCAAAGGGATACCGACGCTCCATAACTTCATTCATGATGATGGCGAACGAGTAGACATCGCTCGACGTGCCGTCCACCTCGCTATACTCGCCGGCGGCCGAGAGAAGACACTCAGGCGCACAGTACGCCAGCGTGCCCATGACCCCATCTGCATTTGTCGACTTGTACCCATGGCTCGACATGCGCGTGTTCGCCACACCCGGCACATTGCGCCAGTGCTTAATGGCCGCCGCCGTCCCCGACAGTCGCTCCGTCGACTGCGCATCGCCCCCCGTCGTCTGCTCCCGCCCATCGTCGCTCCCGTTCGCCCCGTCCGACACCATACTCCGCGCACTGTAGCTCGCAGTCGTCGAGTACGGTCTTCCCGTTCCCGTCCGCAGTAGAGGCAATGATTTGCCCACAATGCGAGTCGTTCCAAAGTCACTAACAAATATATTTTCAATGTTCCAAATACTGCACAACCCGATAAAACAACAACAGTAATAATAATAACAATAATGGTAATAATAATCATAATAATAATAATAATAATAATCATAATAATAATAATAATAATAATAAAAATAATAATAATCATAATAATAATAGTAATACTAATAATCATAATAATAATAGTAATACTAATAATTATAATAATAATATTATTATAATAATATTATTATTGTTATTATTATTATTGTTGTGTTAATTGGTGGAATGCCAAACCTGATTTTACACACTCGTCTTGCCGAAATCAACAGATTGGCTGTTTTCAAATCTATTCAACAATTAAGAAAAGAAAAACATTTACACAAATTTATGTTTTTTTGTACTGTTTTTTTATATATACCTCTGTGAACAAAAGGGGGGCTCTGGGCGTGAAGGAAACGCATGCCACGGGCGGCATCGGTGATCCACTTGACACGCTCGTTCATGGACAGTTCGTCGGTGGTTTCGTGTAGCAGATTCGCCATGGAGCCCAGGCCCATGTACTCCATCACCAGAAAAGGTTCCTATGAGGGGATGAGCAGTGACATGTTAAAACGATGCTTTACACTACACTACTTAGGTGTGGGTTACTTCGAGATGGTCAATTCCGGCACCATAGAAAAACACAATGTGCTCGTGCCGCAGAGTGCACATGAGCTCAATTTCCCGCTCAAAGTCCATGAGCCCCCTGAGCGTCACGTCGTTGCGCAACCGCTTCACCGCCACCGCATGGCCATGATACTCGCCAAACCACACTTCACCAAAGCCTCCCTCGGCAATGTGATAGTGCAGCATAAGCTCACTCTCGCGAATCGACCACACGCGCGACAGACGCAGCACGGAGTCTTCTGCGTGGTCCAAAAGACGCACATAGTGTCGCTCGCGCCGACTGTTGCGCCAGCGCACAAACAAAAAACCAAATATCACACTCAAAATTGCAACAAACGTGCACACAATCACCGCAATCCATGGAACCTACAAAAACACAGAGAGTCAAACGAAATCTAACTGTTGCTATTCTTATCGCGTGTTGTGTTACGTTGCAATTGTCAAAGCTACTGTAACCAAAACGACAGGTGCAGGTGGGCGTCGCCAGCTCTTTCATCTGTAGACAGTAGCCGTTCCGGTTGCAGTACGCCGACAGCTGATTGTTGGACGGACACACAGTGCACTCAGACTTGCTGCTGGCCCCTTCGTGCGCAGTTGTCTGGTCACGGGGACACTTTACGCACTGCTTCTGGGCAAACTTTTCAGCATACCATCCCACAGGGCACGAATAGCACAGCTGTGGCAGAGGAAGTAAAAAAAGAAAAAGATTAAGAGGAAAAAAAGAAAATACGCAGACAACAAACAAGAAATCGCTCGAACCGTTGTAAAGTAGTCGGGCGAATAACTGCCCGGATTGCAACCAAGTGTAATGGTACGAGTGACGCCCATAGCAATCCACTGAACCTGAAAGAGCGTTCCGCCAAACGTGAAAATGGTCATGCTGTTGTCGTCGCGGTGCACCGTCATGCCAAAGTAGGTGTTGGGCGGTGGGTTGTTAATTGACGTGGCGACCTCCCAGCGTCGCAACATGGTCGAGAACAGGTATACGTGGGGGTCGCGAGGCACAGCCGTGTACATGTCGCCGTTGAGACCGCCGTAACATGCAAGCCGCGTTCCCGCTTCGGTGCCAAGCACAACGCACTGGTGTCCGTAGCGCGGCGACGGCACCACCGAAGCGGGGTCGTAGAATATCTCACTCCAGACACCCGTGGACACGTTGAAGAGCCACAGGTCGTTGGTGCCCTGTGTGAGCTCGTACTGCTCCTTGATCATGATGCTATGATTGGTGATGCCGCCAAACACATAGAGCGCATCAAAGTCGGCGACCATGGCGGCGTGGAGCATGCGCGGTGGAAAGTCGCCGTGGTCGCGACGGGTCCACTCGAGACGGTGAGGCACCTCGGT
Source organism: Ministeria vibrans ATCC 50519 (assembly GCA_943704425.1). Lineage (NCBI taxonomy): Eukaryota > Filasterea > Ministeriida > Ministeriidae > Ministeria > Ministeria vibrans. Next base: position 17,358 of record CALSCP010000281.1, on the reverse strand, counting down.
GACGGTTGAGAGCGAAAAAAGCCCCACAATGGTGATAAGCATGGCAGTCGATGTGGACGTCTGTGACATGGTTGTGCCCCAGCACACATTGAGGCACTCGGGCGAGTAGGCGTCGCTCTCGAGCGCATTGTACCAGTTGAGTGTGTTAAAGTCAAACAAATTCGTGTCGTTGTACATGACCGATGTGATCTCCTGATTGAGCACGCCTGAAATCCCACCAAAGAGCACAATCATCGAGTCATCCAACAGCAGCACCAGCGACGCCAATTCTCGCGCAGTCGGCGGGTAATTCCGACTCACAATGCGAGTCCACGTCGAAGTGCCCATCTAATTACAGCACAACATCAGTTCGCCTCTGTCTCTTTGGCAACACGCACCACTAAAACACAAATATACACAAATATACACACCACAAAGATACACAAAGGTACACACCACAAAGATACACACTCACTCAAGCTATCTCTCCTCTGCCTGTCACTTTGTCACTCTCGCTCTCTATCTCTCTGCCTGTCCCTCCTCTCTCGCTCATTATTTTTTACGTCAAGTCTCCATAGAGCATCAGACACAGAGGGAGTGTAGTCGCGACCGCCAAAAATGTAGTACTGGGCCATGTCGGTGGTGGTGGACTGTGCAAAGCCAAAGCGACCCGATGGAGACTCGTCGGCGGTGCGCTGAAGCCACCAATAAGCAAATGGTCCCATGGTGTAGTACTGTGAAATTGTCTGCAGGGTCTGGCCTGACTCGACGGCGTGGCCCGAGAGCGGCGCTGTCTCCGAGTAGATAGGGAGCACAAAGGAGTCGATGGCGCTGGGGATGAGTTCGGAGAAGTGGCCAATGCTAGGGGCGCCACGTACAAGCTGGTCTGTCTGGCGTGTCCAAATGTGCGTGATGACGTCAAACGAACACATGAGCCAGCCTTTGCTGCCCGACGAGATGAACATGAGCTGTCCGTCGGTCCACACAATGCCACGCGACAGCGACTGCACCTCGCCGTCGTGGAAGCAATTGACTGCGTCCTGCGTCATGTTGGTCTCCATAGGACTCCACACGCTCAGGTTTGAGCTGACGGGCGCGTCCATGGGGAAAGTCCACAGGTTGAGGGTGTCGCAACAGTCGCCGGTGCAGTAGGAGAGGAAGACAGTACCGTTGATGGAGTTGATGGTGCCGTACGGTCCAAACGAGGGACAGACGGTCCTGGTCTGATCGCTGCACACACACTCTTCGTTGCTCACGGCCGGTTGTGGGCCGCTGTCGGCGATGAGCCAGTCGTTGTTAAGGTACGAGTAAATGTAGGTAGCGTTGTCGCGGGTGAGCGTGGTGTTGACATTGTGCAGCAGAATCTTGTCTTGCCAGGCGACCACGACGGGATTGTAAATGGGCGCAATGGGAGCTGGGCCCAACGACGTGTCAAGAATCACCCACGACTTGCTCGTGTCCCAGCGCATCAGGACGAGCGAGAAGCGACACTCGGGCGAACACACCAGGGCCGCCGAGTTGAGGAGGAGAAGTGTCTCGTTGCCAAGGTTGTCGAGGACCGTCACGAGCGACATGGTGGGTGACGCCCACTGGTCGTGACCGGCAGCCGCAAGGTTTGGATCGAAGGGCAACATGGGAGCGCCTTCGTTGGGGTTTTTGGTCCAGGACTTGAAAAGGATGTTGTAGAGCCAGACAGTCGGATAGAAGTAGGAGAGGGTATCATTGGGATTGAACATGTCAAAGCAGACGCACGGCAACTCGCCATTGTACATGAGCTGTCCAAAGATGCATCGGGGGGCCGTAATGGGAGCAGGCATCCAGGCGAAATCAGGTCCAAAGGCAGTAGTGAAGTCCTGGGGAAGTGTGAATGAGTCAGGTAAGGTGTGAGTGATTAGTATGTATTTATTAATGTGTGTGTGTGTGCGTGCGTGACACGATACACCGCATCGCCTCTTGTAAAGACACGAGGAGTGTGTAGGAAGTACGGGGGAGTCACAAATGCCGGGAGAGGCAAGACACGAGCGAAAGCGAAAATAATTCAGCGACACGATAAAACCCCCCAATGAAGCAAAAGGAGGACTGCTCTTGCAGCAAACCAAGAGCACATGCACGGTGTGAGCAGTGCACAGTCAGAGAAGGAGGGGGAACCGTCTCGTGGGTGCGTGTAAGAAGACATTACCTGTTCCCATTGATTCGTCACTGTGCCGAGCGCTTCGCTTCCTTTCGTTCGACAGTCAGAGCCGTGCACCATAAAAGCAACAAGAACTATCGCTACAAGGCGCCATGGGGCCATTTTTAAGGGAATTTTTGTAAAAATCTTTCGATCTTTTGAAAAAATAATGCCTGTCACTAAACCAATGCAACTCAAATCACTCCTCATTTGTCTCTTCCTCAATGGAAGTGTCTGCTCTGAGCCAGGACAGTCTTGGTGGTGGAGGGGAAGATGAGAGTATGTGTAATATTGCCAGCGCGCCGATGAGCCGCATCTTTGATGGAACGCTCACTGTCGACAAAGACGAAGGGGCCCTTGGCGATGCGGACAACGACGATGGGGAGGGGTGCACGGGTGAGGGCGACGACGTCGCGGATTGCAATGCTGTGGCGGCCGACGAACGTGTCGAAGACGCATTGAGGGAAGTTGAGCAAGGAGCGACGGTTGGGCGTCTGCGCTCTGTCTCTGCCTCCCCTGAGAGGGTAGCTGGCACCAACTCGCCGCGTGCGTCGTCCAAAGCGGATTCGGAAGACGTTGTCTCTGCCTCCCCTGAGAGGGTAGCTGGCACCAACTCGCCGCGTGCGTCGTCCAAAGCGGATTCGGGAGACGCATCGCCGTTGTCGTCCACGTCGTCGTCGTCGTCGTCATCGTCGCTGGAAGACAAGCACTTGCGGCAGGCTCGACTTGAAATTCGCGAGCAGGAGGCGCTCATTGAGGGCTATCAGCGGGAGAACGAGCGGTTGTGCCAGCGAATACGCGACACTCGGACACGTTCGACCGAGTTGCTACGGGAGGAGCGAGAGCGTGCGGACCGGCTTGAGCGTGAGCTTGCTCGATTGCGCGAAGACTATTCGCGACGTGACGGAGAGTGGCGCAATGCGGGAACCATCACTGACGAACGCGTGCGTCGATTGCAAAGCGAGCTTGCACAGCACGAAGAGGAAGAAGAGGCACGACAGCGTGCCGTGAGTGAGTTGGAGGAGCGGGCGCGTATTGCAGAGACACGCGCCGAAGAATGGCGATGCGCCGTGGAGCAGCATCGTGAGGGCGAGGCAGCAGCTGTGCAGGCTCGAGAAGTGTCACACCGTCGGTGTGTGGAACAAGAGGAGCGAGTGACGCTGCTGGAGTTGGCGGGCGGTCGACTGCGCGATGCGCTGGTGTCGGCCGAGGAGGCGGTGCAGAGCGAACGACGGGGCTTTGCTATGCTTGCAGCGCAACTGGAGGATATGGAGCAAGAGGAACGCGGCGGGACGGACGTCGTAGTGGCACGGCGTCTGCTTGCGGTGAGTGAAGAAACATTGGCGCGCGAACGAGCGCGGTTTCGGCAGACTCTTGCACACGTCCGCACCGCAAATGGTGCCGGCGGCGGCGCAGGCGCGGGTGAGGACCAGGTGAATGAAGACCGTGTGCTTGTTGCTGAGCTTGAAGCTGAGTTGGAAATGGAGCGGTCGCGACGACACGAGCAAGACCTCGTAGTGCAAAAATTACAGCGACAACTACAGCAGCAAGAGCAAGAGCAAGAGCAAGTCCAAAAGCACATGCAAGCGCGCGACGCACAAAGGGTGCAGGAGACGGTGGACGAGACTGCGTCGCTGCAGGCTGAGCTGCAGCTTGCGCAGTGTCGCTTGAATCAGATGGAAGAACAGTGTCGTGTGGCGGAACGAGAGCGAGAGCGGACAGTGCGCGCGACGGAGCAGTTTGTGCGCACGGTGGTGCTTTTTGCTGAACGCCAGACGGAACAATTGGTGTCACAGAGCGATCAGCGTTTGCGAGCACTCTCCAACGCACTGGCACGACTCGAGAGTAGTGTGCACAGACACACCGAGGCGTCGCTTGTGCGTGAGCATATGGAATACGAACACAAAGCGCTCCTTGCCGGTGTCCAGCGCGAGCTTGAGACGGCTCGTACTCTGCTATCACCTGATTTGCAGAGTGTTGCTGATCTGGTGGAACGCACGCGCGCAATTGAGGACCGAAATCGACAGCGCGAAATGGCTTTGAGGCGTGCGGTCTGGGACGCCACACGAACGTACAGCGAACGGGAACAACAGCTTAGCGATCGCATTGCCTTGCGCGATCAACAGTTGAGGTTTTTTCGACAAGAACTGGACGGCATGACGCGGCAGATGAGGCTTCTTCGCAAGTGATACCGTGTAAATCCATCTTCTTGGGGCTAGCCTATGGCGGACGCATTGTAGTATTACTCTTCATTGTATTATATTGTCACTCCTGCGTGAACTTTTCATTTATTCCTATTGTGTGTAAATCTAATAATAATAATAATTATTATTATTAAGATAAATAGAAAATCGAGAGCTGTAGTCAATGTAAAAAAACAAACATTTTCTGTGAAAAACAATCAACAATAATTATTTTTAGCAAGAAAGATTGCGCTCGCTGGAGAGTATTTCTGCAGCTTTATGCTTTACGGTCTATGGGCGTCTGTAGTTAATGGGCGATGCATCTTTTACTTTTTAGTGCTAGTCTATGGCATTGAATTGCACTTCTTCTTCCATTTTTGATAATCAGTGAGTGATCAGTGAACGAACAACTGAAGTCTGAACTTGAAAAATAATTCATTTTCATTTTTTACTATACAATCGTCATGAGCGACTCTCCCTCTTCTTCTGCCAAAGGGGCCTCGTCATCGTTTGGCGACGGATTGCTCACCTTGCTTGGACAGGTGAGCGCTTGTTTTTTATTTTAATTTCTTTTGTGTGTGATAACTTCTCACTCATCTCCCTCTCTCTCACTCTCCGTCTTTAGAGCGTCTCGTCGCTGACCAAGTAAGCGTGTGCGCAATCACCGTCTTTCTCCCACCCTCCCTTTTGTTCTACACCACTTTCCAATGATGATAATACGTATTTTTTTTTTTCTCTTTCTCGCGCGCAGAGGTGTCTCCGTCCCCTTCCAGGCCCTCAAGCGCGGCGTGCGAAGTGCGCTGGACGACTCGTCGCTTGCTGCTTCGCCTGACCTCCGCGTACTCAATGCCGTGCTTCGTGATTCGGCGCAGGTCGAACTCAATCGGTAGGGCGAGCGCAAACGGCGCGTGAGCGAAACGCACGAACTCCAAGACATCCTTTTTTTTTTTTTGCCTCTCACTCTCACTCTCTTTCTTTCTTCCAAAGGCATGCCTGGGATGCCGCACACGACACGTCGCTTTTGATGCTGAACACGAGCGGGGCAAAGCAGACGCAGCCGGAAGACGAGCATGTTGAGCTGTCGGTGACGGACGAGGAGCGCAGTCGAGAGAGTGACCCAGCACTGGAGGCAGCCGCTGCCTCGCCACCTGCGACACTTACTCGTCGTCTGCGCGCCACTCCGATCCGCGCGTCCGGTGACGAGTACCTTGCCTACGTCCTGACGGCTCGGTGTATTCTCACGCCTCTTCTGCGCGACTCGAAAATGCTCGAGCCGCTCTCGAACGAATCCGACTGGCTTCACAAAGTTACCTTTGGCATCAGGTATTCTTTTTTGTTTTTGTTTTTTTTTGTTGTTGTCTTATTGACATTTGTCTCTGTCTGTCGTTCAGCGACGCGGTTCTCCCAAGCTCAAGCCATGTCACTGTCTACGGCCTGAACCTGCTCCTTGAAGAGCTGTCAGTGCGCGCCAAGCAGCTCAACACGGGCAAGCTGTCCGACCAGTTGCTCCTGCGCTCCATCCGTGCTTTTCTCAGTCGCTCCCGTCTTGAAGGAAAACAACTTGTGGAGAACCGCAAGAATTCCCCTGAAGATTTCGTCAATATGTTCAAGTAACAAAACATTCTTTTCTTCTTGTTGTTCTTAATTTTTTTATTACGTGTGTCTAGACAAGGAATGTTGATTGAGTGCTCACGAGAAGGAGTTGACAAGGACGATGCGCGCGCCACATCGTATGTGAAACAACAAGACAAGACACAAACAGTAATGTGTTGCATTTAGGACACTGGGGGAATTTCGGCGCATTCTTGACACTGTGTTGAAAAAGCACAGCACCAGCGGACGTGCAGTGCAGGCGTCGGGGTCTGCGGCCACGCCCAGCAACCAGATGCTCACAGCCATTGACTCACAGGACGAGACTGAAGGTCTGTTGTTTGAGCGATACATTGAGTGGGATTGCTTGTTTGTTTGTGAGGGTGATTATTGTGTGTGTGTGTTTTTTTTTTTGCTTTTTTTTTT
>CALSCP010000277.1:0-25000 GCA_943704425.1 Ministeria vibrans ATCC 50519 | reverse complement strand
TAAAATTAATAAAAAAAAATTGAATAACAATAATAATAATAAAATAATAATAATAATAATAATAATAATAATAATAATAATAATAATAATAATAATAATAATAATAATAATAATAAGTATTCAGGTACTGTACCTTTCCCAATCCCATGTCATCGGCAAGAATTCCTCCTGTTGCTTTGGCAAGACGTCCCCATAAAAATTGAATGCCTTCGCGCTGGTAAGAGCGTAAGTATCGACTGATAGAGGCGGGCACGGAAATGTTACGACCGGCATCCAGCACAAAGGGGGCGTCTTCGGCTGGCGGAACAACTCCACATAGTGTTGGAATGCGCACACTAGCGTCTGCAAGATAGTCGTCCCGCTCTTCCACTTGAGTGTAGTCGGGCAACTCGTCGAGAAAAGTCACATTGCTGAAGCGCAGCGCCTCTCGTTGCTGTGCGGATTTCGCCACCTTGACTGCCGCTTTGTCCCCAGACTTGGTAGCAGTCTTCAAATCGTCCACGCTGCTCACGTTCACGTCATTTTCAACTGCTGTTTTTGCCTTGCTGCGCCTCGCACCTGAAGCAGTGCGCGCTTTCCTTTTCTTCGACTCAGTCTCGTACACTTCCATGACCAAAAAGTCGTCATCATCGTCTCCCTGCAGCTCCTTCCCATCACCCCCGTCAGGACCACCACCCGCGCCGCTGATCGGTCCGCCCTCATCCCGGTCAGACTCCTTTCTCTTCCTGGTCGGATGTCCAGGACGATTCAAGATCAAGTCGGTGTTGTTGTCTTCGCAGGTGCCGCCGAAACGCTCCTCACGCTGCGCACGTTGCGCAGTTACTTGTTGCCGGCGCTTAATGAGCCGCGTAGCCGCCAGTTCAATCATGGCAGCGTCGTCCTTCTCGTCGTCGTTGTCCTTCTCGTCTGCTACCAATCAACATTTCCCTTTTGTTTGTATTGTGTGTGTCTGTTCTCTTACCTTCTTCGTTGGCATCACTAGCACCACTCACAAGTCCCTTGCGCCTGGCTTCTTCCGCCTCAAGCTGGCGTCTCATTCGCTCCTTTGCCTCCTTGCGTCGCTGGGCAAGTTGCTCTTGACGCCGTGCTTCGTCCTCGTCGCTCTCGTCGTCGCTTTCGTCGTTGAGCGTCTGCGCCCCTGCTCGGTCAACGCGAGAGAACAATGTTGTTCGTTTCATAGAAGAAGAAAAGAATAATCAGATTCTAGTTCAAAAACTGTGTGTGTGTGTGCGCAAAGCATCGAAAATTTCAACTTATATATATCGCTACCACATTCATTCAAAACTCTGCTGGAGAGTAGCGCATCATTGTTTAGTGACCTGAAAAGGTTACTGTTAAGTACAGCGACGAATTCTGTCAACACAGAAATTTTGAAAGTACACGTGAAAATAAGGTTAAATAGCACTTTTTGGGAAAACCCTTCATCTACCTGAAAATCACCAAATACCCGGCGTCGGGCTGTTATAAGCCCGGCTAGCTCAGTCGGTAGAGCACAAGACTCTTAATCTTGCGGTCGCCGGTTCGAGAGTGGTTTTTTTTTTGCATTTATTTCCGGCATTTTTTATTTTTTTTATTTTATTTTTTTTATTGTTTGAGAGTTGTTCGAGAGTTAGAGACTCACTTAGACTCTTGTCTCTTAGAGTGACCAATGCGCCCATTACCGACGTTCGCGGTGTTTCTCGACGTCATGTGAGCGACTTTGCTTCAGTCGCAAAGACACAGCCAGACCGCCTTGCAAACTCTCATAGCTATTAGCTACTAGCTAGGGTCAGTAGTGAGTAGGGTGTCTCCCTGTCTGTCAAAAGTCTGTCTTCAGTGTCTTGTCAAGAACGTCGACTGATCCAAATTTTATACCTACAACCAATCAAATAATGACTCACTTGACTATGCTTTTTATAAGTTGTTGCTCGATGCCTTCTAACCTTCAGTCCTGCACTTGTCACTTGACAGTTGACAGACTTGTCACTTGTCAGTTGTCGCTCTTAATCCTTGCAAGACATTTCTCACGTCGTTTTTTAGAAAATAATATGTTTTCATTTTGACACCTAAACGATGACAACGGTCAAAGCGACGCGTCTTGTACATGGCAGCCGACAAGCTGCGACCGTGGTTCGCAAACAGAGCCCTTGCTTGAAGATACAAAGGTATCTTGTTATAATTCACTTTGAGTCAGTGAAAAATCAGAAAAAAAAATTAATATATAAATATACAATATACAATCATTTATTATGCATCAATTATTTTGCTCCTCACTCTACTAACCAGGTGCACTCGCTACTCCGTAGTCCACATCTGAACTCTCCCGACTCCTACTGCTCCCTCCTCTGTCCCCTCCACTCGGCCTCCCTAGCTCCTTAGTCCGCCTAGGGACTTTCAACTTCCTTTCAATTCTCCTCGCTCTGTTTGCATGATTCTGTTCACAAGCCTAGCTCTTCTCGTCGTTGCTCCTCTGGCCTGTCTTGCTGCGCAACAGCCTCCTGTCTGCACCGTGTGCCAATGTACGCCCACTCCGACGCTTACCGTTGATTGTGCACGCCACTTCTTGCGTCAACTCCCAGACTTCTCGGCTGTCGCTCACGTCGTCGCCACGCTCGATCTCTCAGACAATTTCCTCACCTGCTCCAGCCTCGAACAGGCGTCTCTCTTGCCGTTCTCCTCGCTCACAACCCTCAATCTCTTCTTCAATCCCTTGGAATGCTTTCCCTCCAATTTTATTTCAAACGCCCCCAACCTCACCACCCTTACCCTCACTGCCTCGCGAGTCCGCAACGTACCCGCCAATGCCTTTGCACACAACCCCAAACTGCAGTTCCTGTCGCTTGGGGCAAACTTGATTCGCGCTCAATATTTTTCACCCAATGCCTTCAACAACACTCGTCTCTCCACCCTCCTCCTCAACGACAACCCTCTCGCATCGTTCCCCTCCGTTCTGTCCACACGTCACGCTGCCTCCATCACTCGTCTTGATTTGTCCTTCACCCGCTTGCACACACTTGGCGAGACGAGCCTGAGCACGCTTTCCAACCTGACCACTCTCTCTCTTGCCTTCAACGAGCTCACCGGCGCCACCAACGGCTCACTTGCTCCGGGCGCCTTCCAGAATGCCACTCAGCTTGTTTCACTTGACCTCAGCGGCAATCCCCTCGGCCGCCTTCCTTCGTCGCTTGCAACCACATCCTTTCCCCTCATGCGTGCCCTAAACATTAGCAACACAAATCTCAGGTCACTCAACGCTAATTTTTCCTTCCACCACATGCCCCAATTGTCCTCGCTCGACCTCTCGGGAAACCAGCTCTTTGAGTTACCGCAAAATCTCTTTGATGGCGTCGCCTCCCTTCAACACCTCTCGTTGGCTCGCAATCCTCTCGGTGTCGTGCCCAACGCGCTGCGCGATTCCCAACTCGCGTCACTCTCGCACCTGGACCTTGGCTATGCGGGCCTCTCCAACGGTGGCATTTCTTCCGAGTCCTTTGCCTCCCTCTCGTCGCTATCCTATCTCTCGTTGCAGGGCAATGTCCTCGAGGGTCTCCCACCCGGCGTGCTCAACGGAACACGCCATCACAATTTGACCACTCTCATTTTCTCGGGCAATGTTCTCACCAGTACGCTCGATCTCAACCTGCCTTTGCTGTTACCCTCCCTCTCGTTACTTGCGCTCAGCGAAACAAATCTGCGCAACGTCACTGCTCGAGCTTTTGCAATGCTCCCCGCGTTGACATTGCTCGCTCTTAGCGACAACCAGCTGTCATCGAGCAGCATCGACCCCCTCGCTTTTGATGGTCTCCCCCATTTGCACACCCTCTACCTCAATGGAAATCCCTTGCGTTCATTTCCTACGCAAATTCAGTCTCTCTCGTCGCTCACCATTCTCTCTCTTGCCTCCGCTCAAATTTTCGCATTTCCCTCTTCTGCCTTTGCTGCCATGCCTTTCCTTCAACAACTCAGTCTGTCGAACAACTTCAAGGCATCGCATGGCGCTCTTCTTCAAGAAGCGCTTCTTCCCTCGACGCTCTTTGAAAGTAACTCTCGTCTTTCGCACCTCTACCTCGATGGTAATCCTCTGGGCACCTTTCCCAAGGCCGTCAGTCACGCATCGCTGCCAGTCCTCAGTACTCTTGTGCTCAACTCAACGCTCCTCCACTATCTGGGACAGTCACCCTTTGCCAATCTCACTTCGCTCCAGCACCTCAATTTGGCGTCCAATCAACTCTCTAGCGAGTCCCTCGGCTCCTCCACCCTCCAGCCTTTGGCCGACACCCTTGTGTGGCTCAGCCTCGAGAGTAATCCCCTCGGTCGCTTTCCTGCCGGTCTCCTCAACTCCACCTTTGGCCAGCTGAGCACACTTGACTTGCGCAACGCCGGTCTACTGGAGCTACCCGCTCACATCATTGCCGCTATGGCTTCTCTTCGCCTGTTGGATCTCTCCTCGAACCAGTTGAACGAAAATTCCGTTGATCCGGACGCATTTGCAAGCAACACAAGTCGTCCTACAACCCTCGTGCTTGACAACAATCCTTTTCTCAATTTTCCCCGTGCTCTCCAGCTCACAACCACCTCTCTCGAGTACATTGAGCACATCTCCCTTCGAAATTGTCGTCTGTCGCGTATTCCCACCGACGCCTTTGCCGCCATGCCAAGCCTCTTGGAAGTAAACTTGCACTCGAACAATCTTTCCTGTAGTTCTATTCCACCCTTTCTCTTTGGCTCACGCCATCGGTCCATCTCGCTTTTGGATCTCGAGGGTAATCCACTTGGTTGCTTTCCGGAATTTCTGCTCCAGTCCAGGCTCGTTACTCTGCAGGTTCTTCTCCTCGCCGGCACCCAAATCTCCGTTCTCCCTCCTTCAAGTAAGTTTTGTATATAATAATAATAAGAAACAATTAATAATAATTATAATAATTATTGAATCATTACTAATTATTTACTTTATTTTATCGCCTGGATAGCTCTTCAAAATTTGCCAAATTTGATTTTGCTTGATTTGCGGTTCAATGAGCTGGAAGAACCAACGCTTCCACCGGACCTCTTCAATCAGTCGATAGCACTTACCGAACTACTGCTGGACAGTAATCCTTTGCAAGCGTATCCCTCTGCCCTGCGCGCTTCCTCCCTCTCCGAGCTGCGCGTTCTGTCCCTCAGTGACACCGAAATTCCCAGTCTTCCCGCCGATGCCTTTACTTCCCTTGTCAACATCCGCAGTATCGACCTCTCGCGAAACAACATTGTCAAGCTCGACGATAATCTCTTTCCGAAAGACATTCTCAATGGACTCAGTATGGAACAATTTTGGTTTGTAATGTTTCTTGATCGTTTCTTTCTATTTATACTTTGAGATTGTGGGCTTCTTCTTTTATCTATAAATTATTAATTATTATTATTATTATTATTATAATAATAATAATAATAATAATAATAATTATAATAATAATAATCATAATAATAATAATAATAATGATAAAATTAATAATAATATTATTATTATTAAATAAATAAATTAATTATTATAATTATTACGTGATTCATCCGCATTATTCTGTATTAAATTTCGTATTAATTTCTCTGTTTTTGTAGTGAATCTCAATCTCAATGAAAATCCCCTGATGGAGTTTCCCGTCGCGTTGCGCTCCCTCTACTCTCTTGAGACGCTCTCCTTGAGCTTCTGCAACATCTCCAAGCTTGTCCCCGCCGATTTTGCCTCGATGTACGCCCTCCACCAGCTCGTGCTCGATGCCAATCCCGTGGGCGACTCCATCAGTGCCATTGCCACAACGCTCGTCAACCTCCTTGACCTGTCTCTCAACGAGACAGGCCTTGCCACGTTGCCCGTCGGTCTGTTCCAGTCCATGCGCTCTCTCGAGCGTCTATCTCTCGTCGACAATTATATCTCAGACTTGCCACCCGATACCTTTAATGGCTTGCGCTCCCTTCGGGTCCTCCGCATCGATCGCAATCTGCTCTCAGAGTATCCACTCGAAGCACTTCGACAGCTGACGGCGCTCGAGACCCTCAGTATTTCGGGCATGCAACTCACCAGCGTGCCTGCGGAAGCCTTCCAAGGCATTCACAGTCTGCGCAACGTGGTCCTCTCGAACAATTGGCTCACGGAATTGCCCTGTGGCATCTTTTCGGGTGTCTTTGTCACCGGCGTCTACCTGACCAATAACAACTTGACCTCCCTCGACGAGTGCTGGCTCAACGATCTCTACTCCTTTACTTCCTTCAGTCTTGCCGGCAACAAACTCCGTACGGTCAAGGCGGGCGTCTTCTCCCGCTGGTATCTTCTGTCGTCCCTTTCCTTCGAGTCGAACCTTCTCGAGAAGGTGCCCTTTGGACTGCCTTCCAACATTGAAATGCTTTTTCTCGACGAGAACCGCCTCTCCGTCCTCAACCCCGCCGCCATCGTCTCGCTCCCTGTTCTGTCGGTTCTTAGCATTTCTCACAACCCGCTTCTCGTTCTCGATTCCCTCTCTTCACTCTTCACCTACTTCCCTCCATCGCAACTCCGTCGTCTGACTATCTCCGCTGCCAATTGTAGTCTCAATGGCTCGCTCACCATTCCACCTATTGCCGCCATCAATCTTGCCTCGTAAGTTGCGTTCAATTTATGAGACGTATAAATACCAATAAGTTTAATGACGGAAGAACTGTCCTGCGTATCATTCTTTAATCATGCATGTTCATCTTTTTGATTGATTATTGTGCACCACCTGACATAATTAGTCCTTTTATGTTTTTTGCGTCATTTTTTCTTGTCGTCGGCGATATTAGAGTTGCATCGCAGCGTAGATGTTATTATTATTATTTTTATTTTCTTCTTCTGCTCAAAATATTTAATGTAACGTAGAAACGACTTGGAGTCTGTCGTCACTACTCCACTGACGTACACGCGTGGTTGGGGCATTGCAACCATCTTCTATAACAAGTTTTACTCGGACAACGGCTCCAATGGTCCCAGCTGCCCACCCAACATGTATGGAACGCAACCCGTCTGCGAGGGCTTCTGCTCCACCGAGTGTTCCTTTCAGGGATTTGCCGGCTGCTACGGACCGTCGCCGCGCGACTGCTGTCCCAACGGTTGGACCGGGCCAAACTGCCAGTATGTCTTTTTGTGTGAGGGACTCGACACAGCCAGTCGTGATGTCAGTGACTTGCCATGCTCGGGACACGGAACATGCCATCTTAAGAATCCCGAAACGGCGAGCTTTGCGTACGACATGGATGCTAGTGATACGGTGTATTATTCATTTGATGTCACGTGCCGCTGTGATTCACCCTACCTCTCGTATCAGCCGTCGGCATCAAGCACTTCCGCCACCAGTAACGTACCCAAGTGCCTACGCGCCTGCAACGAGACGAGCATGTACCCGCTGGGCTCGAGTTGCTACGACTGTGACCCCTCTTGTACTGCTGGTTGTGATGGTCCGCTGAACACTAATTGCAAGTCGGAGGAACGTAACACCGACGATCGATGGGCACCCATCGTTGGCAGCATTGCGGGCCTGCTGCTCATTGCCTTGGTTGCCCTTGTGGTATATCGGCGCCACGCCGAGAAGCGTCGCGTGATCGACATTAATCAAATGGGCGAAAACAATCGTCGGCACATTGAGGAGATCCGCCATCGTTGGCTAATTGGAGAAAAGGACTTGGCGTTCCGCGAGGGCGAGGCGGGCGTTGTTGGAGTTGGCGGTGGAGGTAAGGTGCTCGAGGCAACATGGTGTCATGTGCGCAAGGTTGCTGTCAAAGAGCTGCAGGCGAAAGCATCGACATGGCGTGACAATACGGCCACCGCCACCGATTATTTTGCGGTGGAGCGTAAGGCCTTGCTCGACGAGATGAATCTATTGCAACTGCTTCGACACCCCAATGTCATAGAGCTGTACGGCTATGGAAAGCACAGTGCGAACAACTCGCCCTTCTACGTCATGCCCCTGTGCAAAGGCTCCCTTGTCGACGTAGTGAGCCGGCGGTTGCGCGTCACACGTGAGGTACGACAAGATTTACTGCGCCAGGTCGCGCGGGGCATGGAGTATGTCCACAACGCTGTGATTCCACGCGCTCAACCCGATGGGCGACTGCAGAATTTCCGTGTCATCCATCGTGACCTCAAGCTCGACAATGTTCTGGTTGCGCTGGAGCACATCGACGACAGCACAACGAGACTGGTTGCCAAGGTGTGCGACTTTGGCGAGTGTAAGCTCGTCGAGTACCATGGAGCGGTGTTTGAAGGGAACGCCGAGGAGAGCCAACAGAGCGACGAAGACGACAACGAAGATGTCAACGTTCACGGCGACAACGGCGACGACAACATTAATGGCGACGATTGCGACTACGATGCTGCTGATAGGCTGTCCGACACCGATGGCGACCTACGATCCGATCGTGGCTCAGTTTCCACCGACGATGCCGAATCCAACGTGTACCGCTCACGTTCGCTCTACCAGTCCGAGAGTGGGAGTATACCGGTACCACGATTGTCGTTGCCGTCGGTGGAGCAACATGTGTCTCGATCGCGCTCGCTGGGACGCTCGGTGCTCTCCTTTTGGAGCACCAAGTCATCGGACTTGACGGAGCCTCTGATGGAGCAGGGCGACGACAGCGTCTTTGACGAGGGTGGCGGTTCCTTTCGACGTCATGTGCGCTCCACCGCTCAACGACGCCCTGCGAAAATTCCTCGCAACTATGTGAAATTGAGCAAGAACGATGAGATCTTTGGGACGGCGATATACAAGGCACCCGAATTGCTGAAGCCACGGGCGCGATTCTATGGTCAGCCCATCGACGTGTATGCCTTTGCTATCATCATGTGGGAGGTCATTATGCAGCAGCGCTATCAGGTGGAAGATGAAAATTACAACCGTGTCAAGAGCTCCAGCAACCCTTTACGGCCCTCCACCAAATGCGACCTGTTTCACACCAAAGCACGCAACTGGCCCATACCTTTGCTCGACCTCATGCAAGCCATGTGGCAGCCCAACCAACTGACGCGTCCATCCTTTTGTCACATTTTGTACATGTTTGATCAGCAGGCGGAAGCTGCCGGCTCGCGCATTTCGATTGGAGAGATGAAAGATCTTGTGTAACTTATTTTTGTTACACCACATTATTTTATTAATGATACAGTACTAGTCACTCCACAGTCATGATCACCACGCAAAAACATTTAAGACACAGCGCTGGCCAGACTAATCAACTCAAAATTTACTTCAGAGGTAGCATGGGAGAACAGTGGCAGGTCATACGTGCTTGTGTTGTGGTGATCCAGCGAGGCAATCGCATATACAATTGGTGCGCCGTACTCCCGGTGAGGGCTTAGGGCTCCAACTCCATGAATTATGTGTCTATCGGCAAGAGGTATAAAGTCAAAGTTGTTGTTGAAGCAATATTAATGGGGGTTGGTAGTCGGCGGCGACCAGCTGTCCAGGTGGCGGCTGGAGCGTAGTGCTCCGGTGGCACACACACGGGGAACTGGTTGGTGCTCGTTAAGTTGTACGTGTCAAGATTGTGTGTGTGTGTTTGATTGTGAGGAGACTCATATGAATTGGGAAGGGTTTAAGGTTCAGAGTATCGGGGGTAGCTCGAATGGGCGAAGGGAAAAAAAAAGAGGTTTGCGATCGGGAAGCTCGAGGGTGAATCACTTGGACCCACTAACCTTGGCCCGTCATGCCTCGGCGCTACCCATGATGAGTGCATCGTGGCGGAGCAGCAGCAGAAACTTGCCCTGGCGTCTAAATTCCGTGGAGTTTTGGTGTCGTGCTGAGGCATTAGGTACTTACGACCTACTTAGATGAATATCTTTGTAATCATAATAATTATTAGAAGAAGAAGAATACAACCCATTTATTAATGATACAGTCACCACGCGAAGACACAGCCAGACCGCCTTGCAAACTCAACCTAAACTCTAGAGGTAACATGGGAGAACAGTATAATAATTATTATAATAATAATAAAATTATAAAAATGCGCTCCACTCGACTTGAAGGACGAAAAAATAAAAAAATATATTAAATTTTCATTACTTTTCCATTCTCCCGACGAGCCTCCATCAATTATCGACATGCCCCTGCGCTCGAAGTCTCTTGATCGAGTATGTTCTATGTTCCAACTCAACCGGAATTCTCTCTTACTCCGACCTCACGCTCGTCCCACCGCCCCATCGACTGCCGCGTGCCATGTGTATGAACCTTTCTTGTCTCCTTGCAGGCCTCTGCTCGCGTGCGCGCAACCTCGACTGCCGCGTCAGCCTTGGCCTCGCCATCGTTTTCGACACGGTCGCGCACAACGGTTCGCGCGAAATCCCCAGCCCCAACACGCCGCAGTGCCTCGCCGTCACACACGCCTCCCAGGCGCAGTGCAAAGACGCGCATTGCGGCGCGGGCTGTCGAGTCTGCTGGCGACGGTTCGGGCGCAGCTGCGACTGCAACTGCTGCTGCAACTGCGGCTGCTGCAACTGCTGCCTCGACCAAGACGCGTCGCCGATCGCCCAGTCGCAGCCGCTCGCCCGCGCGCGGTCGTATGCAGCCCACAGCTGCATCGCCCCCCACGCCGACAGTCTCAGCATCGCCCGATGTCGCGTTGCCCCCTCAAAACGTACCAAGCCATCCGTCCCATGCAAGTTACATCCATACTAATTCGTGTACTTCTTGACTTAGGCACACGAATACAAAGATCGATTGCATCACTTGACGCTGTTGCGATCACCGATCCACACCGTCATGTTCTTTTTCAAAGAGACCTTGACACTCTTGCAGCATATTCTGAGCTGGCTCGTCGAGTGGGTATAGAACAATAATAATTATAATAATAATAATAATAATTATTATTATTGTTATTACATTGCTCATTAAGAGCAACCAATTCATCTTTGATTGTTTTAGCGCTCTGCCGTCACACTGCTTTTGGCCGTGGCTCTTTCCATCCTTGTAGTGTACCTGTCACCCGAGTCCATTGGGCTCAAGAGCCACCACTCGGATCGGTACATACTTTGAGAGAGAGAGAGAGTTGGAGAAAGAGAGGGAGAGAGAGAAGAAGAAGAAGAAGAAGAAGAGGAGGAGGAGGAGGAAGAAGAAGAAGAAGAAGAAGAAGAAGAAGAAGAAGAAGAAGAAGAAGAAGAAGAAACCGAGAGAGAAACAGTCAGAGAGTGCGATAGTAATTCTGTTGTTGGTCTCTTTTTTGTGCAGTGTGGAGGATATTATTGAAGAGATCTGGTACTGTTCGTACTGGGTGTGGCTTGGTGTGCTTTCGTCGGTGGGTCTGGGCACTGGCTTGCACACATTCCTCCTGTACACGGGTCCCTTTATTGCCGAAGTGACCATGGCTGCGTGGAAGTGCGGCACTCTGGACTTTGTCTCACGCGAAGTTGGCATGCTCTCCTGTCCTGTGTACGGCGTTTTTTCTTTTTCTTTTTTTTTTCTATGTATTGTATATGTATGTTTGTGTGTGTCTGTGTGGTGTGGTGTGTTGGTGGCTATGTGTTGTGAGTTAGTGAGTGTGTATTAGGTGTTGTGTGAGTGGGGAGTGTTCATGACGTTTCCACTTCAATGGCGTGCGATTCGATTAACAAAGCGCTTTCACAGAACTGCGTCGGGTGCGACGGCTGTGACCATTTGGGGCATTGTGAGCAAAGTGCGTCTCGAGGCCTTTTTGTGGGGCGCAGGCACCGCCATTGGTATGACTATCATCTGTTCGTGTGACTCTACCCCCCCCCCCCCCGTTTCCACTCTTTGTCTTTCTTTTTGATTTGCATTCTCTTGCATGTTTTCTCATTTATTTTCTCTGTCATTTTATTGTTGTCTTATGGCGTCTTATTTTGGTATGTCTTGGCAGGTGAGCTTCCGCCATACTTTATTGCGCGTGCGGCGCGACTGAGTGGCTCGGTACAGGATGAACTTGAGGCGGAGATGCGTCAGATGGAGGATGAGACCGACCAGACACTGTGGACGCGCCTCAAGCGCTTCACCCATTCCCTTGTGTCTCGCCTCGGCTTCTGGGGCATTCTTGCGTGCGCTTCCGTAAGGCACACTCTGTGCAATTGTTACACATTGATTTGTTGTTGATATTTTTCTGTTATGCCCCGTCCTCCTCCCCTCGTTTCTGTGCAGATCCCGAATCCTCTGTTTGACCTCGCTGGTGTGACCTGTGGGCATTTTCTGGTGCCATTTGGCACGTTCTTTGGTGCGACTCTCATTGGCAAGGCCGTCGTCAAAATGCACATTCAGGTGAGACGCACCCCTCCCCGTCTTTCTTTTTCTCGTACGCGAGCTCATCACATGCACTTTGCTCTTGTTCGCAGATGTTTTTTGTGGTGCTCATGTTCAGTGAACCGGTACTCGACGCCGTAATCCGCTGGGCTGCCACTGTGCTGCCGTCGCCTCTCATCGGCCAGGTGAGTGGTGCTGTGGTTCGGTACCGTGCCAAGTTTGACAAGAACAGCGATGTGCCTATTGAAGCACCCCAAGGGGGCTCTCTCGTGGGCTTTGTCTGGGAGATGCTCATCATTGCGATGCTCTCCTACTTTGCTATTTCCATTGTCAACTCGCTCGCTCAACGTCACGTCGAGCGTCAAATCCGGGCTCTTGAGCGCGAAGCAGAAGCCGAAGCGAATGCCAAAAAGTGAAGAGTTTGTTTTATAGCATGTTGGGAATCGGTCTTTTCGTGAGCAATAAAATTCAATAATAATCAGCTTTTGATTGAAATTATTATTATTATGAGTCAATTATGAATATGTGCTCTCGGTGTGTGTGCCTCTCGCGGAATTCCTTGAATTCTTCGTACGCCTGCTGCGCGAGCGTATCCGTGGGTCGATGGGTGCTCCCTCTTCTTCGAGCTCACCTGTGGCGGAAGCATTGTATTGCACAAGCGAGCCTTTACGACTTGCATGTCCTAGTGTGCATTGATAGATGTGCTGTGTAGTGGAATTCATTAATAATATTATTAAATATTTTATTAGTATTGGTCACTTGACAAAAATAGCGCGGGTGTTGTTGATTGTCTTGTGCATTGAAATACTCCCATCCCCTCCCATTATTCGGCGTTAATGTGACTTGTCGTTGCTTATGCAGTCATATACGGACTCGAGAGGCACCAGATCGCTTGAGATTGGCGTGTTGGCAATGCTTTCTGCTTTCAATCCCTCTCTTGTTTGTTTGTACGGGATGCCAATATAGCAGTCTTTCATATATAGCTGTGGGTGATACCTCACTCGTCACAGACTTGTGCTATTTATAACAACCGTCTGCCCATTTGAAGACTCGTTAGTGGGCATTAGTGGGCATTAGTGGGCATTGTTCCATCGGGGTTGCATCGTGTCTCGATTCAGCTATCGAGACTGGGTTCGAATGAGTTTAGTTGTACTGTATGGGAGCAAAACAACCATTAGCATTGGTAGGGAGTTCATTTTCGAGTGCCTTAGGCTTGTGCACACCTCTCAACAATACACATGGTCATATTTTGCAGCGCCTCCAATGAGTGATTTTTTCCGACCCCGTAGGTCGGGTGCAAACATATGTCCTTTTGCCCGCCAAAGTGCGCCGTTGCTGCTCACCACCAATCGCCCCTATATTTTTCAACGATACGCTCTGCGCTTTGTTAAGTAGCCTATGATATTGCTTTCAGCGGCGCGTAGGGGTTGTTTTCAGCGAGTAAAAGTACATAGTGGTAATCCTGTGGGCGCTGGAAGTTTTTGCGCCAAATGGAAAATATCAACTATTACGAGAACGAAAATAATCTGCATCCTTTAAAAATCAATTAAAATAATAATAATTATGGAAATAACCTCCATTAAATTGCATGGGAATTCTCATAATATGCATATGATCTTGACGAGATCACGAGAATGGTCAATGCGCTTGATGAAGGTTGTGGGGTGAGATCCTTTACACGCAAAGGTGATTATAGAATTCATTTCAGCCTTTTTTTCGCCCTCAGCAGTATTTTTACGTACCATATGTACAGCCGTTTTCTGATCATGGATCAGGCAGTATTATGAGATACCATTATACCAATGGAAGATTTAACAGGGTTAAAACTGTGTGAAACTTTTCAAAACCTGTTTTTGTTATTCAGCAGAAACCCCTCTCAGAGTGTTTTTCTGCGTGAGAAACAAAAAAACGTTCAAAGGCAGGCGTGGCACCCCATGACTACAAGGTACGTTTAGTGTAATGTAAATGATTTATTCATAGCATTGTAATTGATCACTTGGTCGTTTTGATTTATTTTACCGCCAGACAATCTCCTCTAAGATTCAACCAACCTCCAATCACGAATCAGTGTCGCTGTGGCTCGCTCGTAATAAATCTCAGTTCGAACACGATGAGCTCACGATGAGCTGAATTCAGAAATGACAGATCGATGAGTGTTTTTCAGAATTCAGAATTCAGTCTTTTCACTTCATTTCAAATAATTCTTCTTCAGCACCCTTCAATTGGCTGGCATGTCGCTGGTAGAAAAGCCTGCTGTAGTGTTTGACTTTGGCGATGCTCACATTCGCGTGGGCTTCGCAGGTACAAGACTGAGTGGTATTTTGGTTGTGTTTGAAAGTTCCTCCTCCTCTCGGCACTCAGGCGAAGCTGCGCCACGCTGTATCCTCAGAAGGGCAGACTTTCTTGCAAAGGCCCCTTCGACATGCACGCGCGCCGACATCAGTAGGTACGGAAGGCAGCAGCAGCCGCCACAGACGCGTCGCCTCCCGCCAACTCTCCCTCCCTCCCTCCCTCCCTCCCTCTCTCTCTCTCTCTCTCAGCTTGCAACCTGCCGTCGACGCAATGCTGTCCCGGATATTCTTGCGGCATCTGCTTGTCATGCCTACAGACCGTCGCATTGTGCTCTTGGAACTTCCCGATGCCTCTTGGGCCTTTCGCGACAGTCTTTTAAACGGGTTCTTTCGATGCTTGTGCGTCGCCTCTGGTAACAAACACTCTCTTCATATTATTTGCCTTGGTTGTAACTTTGGTTCCTGTTCTGACCGTAGTGTCCTTTGTGCCTTTACTGTGCATGCCTTCGGTGGTGTGCGAGTCGAACACCTGCCTCGTTGTCGACTGTGGCACCCACAGCACGCGCTGCTTGCCTCTCGTCGATGGCCACCCGCTCATGGCGGCTTACTCCGTGTCTCCCGTGGCCGGCCAAACAGTCCGCGAAACGCTGCGCAACCTCATTGTTCTCCATGGAGTGTTCGCGCAGTCCCTTGAAGAGGTTGAGATGCTCTCGGTGCCTTCCAGTCCCGTCCAGAAAGCCGACGCGAGCGCTACATCCAACGAACCACGTCGTGCTGGCACTCCTTCACAGTTGCTCACCTCGCTTGCCGCTGCCGGTGGGGGCATCGTTGATTCAGATACCATCACTTCCGTGTCACAGCAATTGTCCATGTCCAGCCTAGATGACAACCGCGACGAGGACGATGCGCACGACAACAACGACGAAGATCAAGACACTGTCGAGCCGCTGGGCGGTTTTTCTGGCCGTGCTGTGATGCCATTGTCTCTTTCGCGTCTTCTTCCAGCGGCTGCTCGTCGCGAACTGTGGGACTTCCCTCTGGCTGTGCTTGACGACATTACAGTGCGGGGTGCACACGTTCGCTCTTTCCACACGCTTTCTTCGGCGTCCACCACCAGCACCACCACCACCACCGCCGCCGCTTCCACTTGGCCGCAACCGTCTGAGGATGCACACAGTCAGCTAAAGAAGACGGAGCAGGCTGGGGTGTCGGGTCCCGACGATTCGAGTGAAGGTGTACATGTGGATGAGTCCGCGGCGCAGGCATCTGCATTAGCGTCACAGCGCCGTCCCTCTGCTGCTGCCTCCGACCACAGCATCACGTCGTTTGGTCGTGTTGTCTCGTCGATGGTCGATGCCGACGAGCCCACCTGGCACTATGAGCTGCGCTCTGGCACTCAAAAGGGTTCCAAGGGCGCACTCATTCTCACACGCAACGTACGCCTGTGTTTTTTTTTTCGACTAGTGTATCTCTAAAGCTTTGCTTTGCACTTACTTTTTCGTTTCAGATCCTGTGTAATGCATGCGAGCCCGTCTTTCGTGCCGATGGCATTGAAGATCTTTCTGCTGTGCGCGTGGTTCGTGAGTGTCTTGCCAAGGTGAGTCCATGCAAAATCGATCTCTTAAATTTATAAAATTTGTCATATATTTATTATTAATTATCTTGTGTAGTGCTCATGCGAGGTTCGATCGCAGCTCATGCAACGAATTTTGTTTGTTGGCGGAACTTCAATGATTCCTGGTACACTACTTTTATAACTGGCTGATTTTTTTACGCGCCTTTCTCGTTTACACACTCTGTTCTCTCTCTGTGTGTGTGCAGGACTCGAGCGACGATTTTGTCAGGAGCTGGAACAGTCTATTCTCAACGACGAACGTTTTGCCGGCAAGAGCCCCGTCGCCACTGTCGAGTGCCCTTTCCCGGAGAACATTCGCGCGTGGATGGGTGGTACGTGAAAGCAACCAAAACTTTATACTGTGTGTGTTGTGTGAATGTATGTATGTGTGAGTGAGTGAGTGGGTGTGTGAGTGAGTGAGTGTGTGGGTGTGTGTTTTGTGAGTGTGTTCTCAATTATTTTTATTCCTTTTCTCTGTTGTACAGGATCCATTTACGCTGCGGTTCAGTCGTCACAGGCATACGTTGTGCAACGCCAGGCGTTCCTTAACAAGGATCCTGCCACGACAGTGCCACTCCCTGATTGGTTTGCTCCGTCACTAGGCCGTCGCATGCAAACTCCTCCTTCTGCTGTTCCTCTTGCGTCCTCCTCTCTTCTCTCCGCACGATAATTTTTAATCTTGTATAAGACACGATCAAATGAAGTTCACCTTGATGCGTAGTTTGTTCTGTGAAGTGATTTGGCTTGTGAGCGTTTAATTGAAGACTTCTCTAAAATTTGGCGTACAGCTCTCGATTCTCTGAATTATTTTGAATTTTCTTGAATTGAATAATATTCATTTTTTTTTGATACTGTGATGGACGTCGACGCCGAAGTGAAAACCATTGTTGGAGGCCTCGTGAGCGAGTCGCCTGGCGACGCAGACGTTGAAATGACAGCGGCAAAACAAGACAACGCCGAGTCGCTCGACGAGCAGGCTGCGGACGCCACAACGACTTCTACGGGCGCACCTGGCGCTGTACCCGTCGTGCAGGAGCAGGCTGTCGTGCGTAGGCCCATGAACAACGACGCTGGCTTTGAATTTCACGATGTACATAAGCAAAAAACGAAAAGTGAGAAATGCCTTCTCGTTGCGCCAACTCTTTGTTTTGCCGCCCTTTCAGTTGATCAAAATGTACTACGGACAGTTGTTTGACTACAATATGTTCTACAGATGGCTCAGTTACGGTGGAGGTAAGTGTGTTTCGCTTTTGATCTTTTGGCGCGCAAACTGACAAAAAAATATTATCATGATTGAACGTTTAGTGCAACCAACGTACTTTACGCACCGCGAGTTCTCATTCACGCTCAAGGTACGTACACGTGTTTGTATTTGCAGTGCGCTTGCGGCGCACGTGTGTTGTTTTGTGTGAACCTGGGGATGTTGCAGGGCGATGTGTACGTGCGATACTTGTCCTTCTCGTCTGCGGCCGAACTCAAGGCAGCCATGACGGACAAGCTGCCGCACAAGATTGATATTGGTGCTGTGTACACTGCCAAGGTATGGAAGTTGTCGTGGTGGGTGCGAGTAAGGCAGCTGAGTGAATTCCAATTGGTGTAGCCGAAAGAGAAGAAAGGATTGAAGGCAAGTGCGTTCCAGCCGAGGGAACGTGAGCTCGTTTTTGATATTGATATGACCGATTACGACGAAGTCAGGTACTACTACGAGAACGTCTGTGTGTGTGTGTGTGTGTGTGTGTGTGTGTGTGTGTGTGTGTGTGTGTGTGTGTGTGTGTGTGTGTGTGTGTGTGTATTATTCGAGTGAGTTTGTATTAATTGATATGTGCATGTGTATGCCTGTCTGTGAGCGTGTCCGTCCGTCTGTATGTCTCACTCTCTGTTTTTCTTTTTGTTTTTCTCTCCCTCACTGATTTACCTGCTCGTGTCTCGCACAGAACGTGCTGTTCGGGTGCCTCGATTTGTCCCAAATGCTGGATTTTCATGCGCATTGCTATGAAAGTACTTGACGCGGCGCTGCGCTCTGATTTTGGGTTTGAAAACCTGCTGTGGGTGTACTCTGGACGACGAGGTACTCACTGATGGGGTCGTCTCGTGTTTTTTACGATTGCTTAACGATGGTGCATTTCAGGAATTCACGTGTGGGTGTGTGACGAACGGGCACGAAAGCTGACTCAAGACTGTCGCAAGTCGGTGGGCCAGTATTTGAATGTGGGAAATGGGGGCAATGAGCGCGCCAAGAAGGTGTCGCTCAATTCGCTCCACCCGAGTCTCAAGCGAGCAGTGGGAGTGATCCACGACGACTTTATGCAGCTTTTAAGCGAGCAGGCAATGTTTGTGGATGAAGAGGCACGCGAAAAGATTGTCCAGCTGGTGCCAGATGGAGGAGCACAGGGGGAATTGCGACGCACATGGAACGAGCGACTGGAGACGCGCACTGAAGCGCACGAGTATTGGCAAGACCTGGTTGACATTACTCAAAAGCAACAGGTGCGGTCCTGTCGTTGTGTGTGTGTGTGTGTGTGTGTGTGTGTGTGTGTGCGTTTTTGTGTCTTCATGGCGTGTGTGTGTTTTTGTGTCTTTGTGGTGTGTGTGTGTGTGTGTGTGTGATTTTTTGTGGTGTGTCGGTGACTGTTTTTATGGGCACGTGTGCTTGCATGTGTGAGTGTGTTTCTTGCTGTTTTTTTGTCTCCGTTTCCCTGTCTCACTGTGTCGTGTTTGTGAATGGATTTGTGGTTTCAGTTCAAACGCTACTGGGTGGAAGAGATTATTCTGCAGCTTGCGTACCCCAAATTGGACATTGCGGTCACCGAGGGTCTCAACCATTTGCTGAAGAGCCCTTTTGCTGTGCAGTACGTTGAGAAAAAGAAGCCTTCCACTGTGACCATTATTTCTGATGAGTATCTTCTGAATACGTATCTCTTTTACAGTCCCAAGACGCAGCGTGTTTGCGTGCCTATTGCACCCGCCGACTTTGACACGTTTGATCCATTTGCCGTGCCTACCCTCCAGACGCTGTTAGACGAGCTCAACACATACGCTGAGGGCGACCACTCGCCCAAAAAGTCTAAAGATGGTACGTCTTTTTTTTTTTTTTTTTTTTTTTTTTTTTTTTTTTTTTTTTTTTTTTTTTGTTTTATTGCAGTATATTTGTCTTGACACATATGGGGTGTACAGGTACGGACATTTACAAGACAAGCCTGCAAGCGTACGTGGACACCTTTGAGGCATTTCTGTCGCCCATGCTCTCCGAACAGCGCCTCAAACTGCGGAGTATTCGAGGTGAGTGACGCGGTATCTCTCCTTTTGTTTTCTCATTATGTTTCGTGTAGAACAACGGAGTGCACAAGAATTCACGAGCTTGGCCAAGGTCCAATCTGTCTTTTGACCCAAAATACAATAGAACAATAAAAATAATAATAATAATAATAATAATAATAATAATTATTATTAATAAAAAATATAATATTAAAAAAATCATTATTATTAAGAGTAGTACAATGCTTCCGGCACAGACCAGCCCCAATTTCAGGAAGATGGAGCGTCCATGTAAAAGAAACGATATGTAGACAATGGAGAACAATAGTATCAGAAACAGAAAAAAGAAGATTTCAACTTCATTTCATTCAACCCATAGAAAAAAAAAAAACGATAAAAGCAAAAAAAGCAAAAAAAAAAACCACTCTCGAACCGGCGACCGCAAGATTAAGAGTCTTGTGCTCTACCGACTGAGCTAGCCGGGCTTTAACAGCCCGACGCCGGGTATTTGGTGATTTTCAGGTAGATGAAGGTTTTTCCCAAAAAGTGCTATTTAACCTTATTTTCATAAATTATATTTTATTTCAATTCAAGTGCCACGGACTCCTCAAAACTAGTCATACTCATTAGCATCCATTGGTATTCCTTTATAGTTTGTCTAACCAAGGTTAGTTGTGAAATGAGGGAGGTAGTTGTTAGTTCGTTGTGAGTCGCACGAGTTGTCCTCGCTCAAAACACGAGGAAGCCACTCACCTCGCTGTCGCGCGACGAGCTGATTAAGTAACCATAAACAAACTCGCCATGAGACACCAACAAGCGCGGCAAGGCAGCAGACACTCTGGCCCACAGCCAGCTGTGACTATTCATTTGGCCCGCCCCTTGAGACGCGTAGCAGCACCTGCCTTCCCGCCCCCATGGGCACACTATTGCGTACCATTCAACCCATGTATTTTTAGTGGAAACGCGTGAGCTATTCTTGTATAGTCTTTAATGGGCTATGACTCACTAAGTCTACGGATCTGTCGTATAGTCGGGAGGCGCCAATTCCTCATTCATTTATTATACATTACCCATTCAGCTCCTGCAAACACTTGCCGGCCGCAATCGATGCATAAAACCTCGCATAGTACTGCGGCAGCTGTCTTAGGCGCACCAAGGCACGCTCTACATCATCCAATGCCTTGGTTGCCTACCATAACAAAGGTGAGACATGCTTCAATTATTATTATTATCGCGTACCTCGGTCAAATCTTTCGACCCATACAAATCCCGAGGGCAGTAGTCGCTGGCTTGCAAATGCGTAAAAAACGCATTCACAGAGACACACGGTGTCAGCGACTCGGTGGAATGAAACCTGCCATTCACAGAGACACCGGTGTCAGCGACTCAGTGGAATGAAACCTGCCAACAAACAATCAATCAACAATTGCAGAGAACGTACCAACAGGCGGGAATAAAGAGAATGTCACCGGGACCCAATGTGGTTTCGTAGCGCTGTACTTGGGCAAAGCGAGGATGCAGCTGCGAGGCGCAGTCGTCTTTGAGATCAACCACACGCGACTGCGAGCCATGCACGGACAGCGCATGCGCACTCTCGGGCGCCGCAACGGTGACACGCTTCTCGCCACGCACTTGACACAGTACATTGTCACATATGTCGTAGTGCGTGAACACACGGATGCCCTGTGACCCCACACGCAGCGCCGTCGAAAAGTGGCGCGCACTCACTCGCGCCTCCATTGCAGCCGGAAGCGCAAAGGTCATGCCGAGGGCGGGAAAGGTCAGGCGCATGTCGGCACGCTCCTTGCGCACGTCGTTGCCCACGCTGCGCAGATACATACGCGCGTCCGACGACACGTCAAACACACGTCGAACGAGCTCATCAAACTCGAGCGTGCGCAGCGCATAATTCTTCGCAATAAAATCGAGCTGGTCGTCTTCGCAGCAGTGCACAGGGACAGACACACCCCGACCCACAGTACTCAAAAATTCGGGTGTCCACTCCTCAACAGCAGTGCCAAGCGAACAACCACGCAGAACAAAGGGTGTGCGGCTGTGCTCGCATGCGTGCTCAAACTCCTCTTCTGTCAGTGCGTCGACGGAGCGAATCGCACGCGTTGCGGGTGTTCCCGTGGTCACTATCGCCGGCTGCGCAACAACAGACTCCGCTGCTGCCACACTTTCCAATCCAAAGGGTACCTCCAACACACGAGTGACAGGTTCGCACCGATGCAAGAGACTGTCACCTCCGCCGCACAGCAGCAGTCGCCTGGTGTCTGCAAGCACACACGTCGCGTGGCCATACAGTGCGGTGGGCGACGCACCCAACAACACAGTCTCCGTGTCACACCACTCCCACACAAAGGTCGACAAATCGACCACAAGTGCAACGCGATCACAATAGTTCTCTTCGAACACACCACCCAGGATGACGAGTCGCGTTCCGTCCGACGATGCCGTGGTTCTGTGCCCAAACACACGCGGCAGCGGCGGATCAAAATGCGCAGTCAGATCCGTGATCGTTGCAGAGTTGGTCGCACCAAGGTGCAAGAGACAGGGATCTCCAAGCAACCGCTCTGACGCGTCCATTCCTCCGTACATAAAGAAGGTGCCGGCGCTCAGACGCGTCAAGGAGTGTGAGTGGCGTCCCCGTTGTTGTGTACCCAACACTAACGTGCGCCAATCGTCGTCGAGCGTCTGCCACGACGCATTCTCGTCACGCCGCAGACGCAACATGACAACATTGTCGTGGAGCACACCTGGTTCATCAGCTGCAAGTCCTCCGCAAGCGACCACGCGCCACTGCGTGCTTCCCTCGTCCGTGTCGTCGTGAATCTGTTCCATGTCCATGGCCAGGCGAAACCGAGCCAAACCCGGCAGGTGCACACGATCAAGCCATCGTCCACCACTCGCGCTAGAACCACAATCTAACAACCAGGCACGTGGAGGAAGATGTGCGCTCGTGCGAGTACCATGTCCACCTACCACAAGGAGTGCCATTCCTCCCAGCGAGACTGCCGCGTGGTAGGCACGCCCTGCAGGCGGACACCCTCCTGTGACAAGGGGTCGCCATGTAAGTGTGCGTCGGGACAGACAATGGACGTCATTGAGAGGCGCAGAAGCACTTGAGTAGCCTCCAAAGAGAACGGCTCCCTCACTACTGGCACACACCGTGTGCCCCCAACGTGCAATGCGTCCCTGCGAGGCACTCGCTCGCGTACCAATGTCTAACTGAGTGACAGTGCTGTCAACACGCCCTGCGCAAGACGACGACTCCCCCGACAAAGAACGGCCATCGTCAACATCACGGGAAAAAATGGTTGTGTTCCCGTAAAGACGCACACATCTTGCACGCGCAACTCGCAGCCAGGTCTCATGCTCGAAAAAGACTTCCAGTGACTGTACTCTGGTGCGCTCCGCCTCACTCATCACCGTGTAGTAGTAAGTCCACAAATCAAATGAAGTCGATTCAATGCTGGCATGACCGTCGCGCATCCTACACAAACAAACATTGACGAGTTGGCACTTGACTTGTGAAGACGTACTCTGCAACGTCCTCTGCCAACGTCAGAGCGGTCACACAAGGGTATTGAAGGACAATGGAGAGTGCATTTGGACTGACAAGGGCGTGGTGGTCACCAAGCACGACGGCCGTGGGCAGTGCACCAACAAAGCCTGCTCGCTGGAGAACGTCCGTCAACACCTCAGTGTGTGGGTCGCCCACAGACAACAGCAAAAGCTCGACGCCCAATGGAGTACACGGCCGTTCAGCATATGCATCCCTGATCAAGGCCTGCATAGAGGCGTGCGGCTGCATCGTTGCCCGTCGTCTGCATTGCACTGCGTCTCGTTCCAGGTCGAACACTCGCACACAGCGACCTTTCGACCCCTGGCGTTGCGCAAGTCGAAAGGTACTCGTGTCGTCGCCACAGCCAACCAGTACAAGCTGCACGGGTCCGTCGTGGCGCGTGACAAACGCGTCGATAAACGCGTCGTGGAGGTGGGCCATGGCGAACTGGAGGCGGTGCACAACGGCCGATCGCTGCTTCAGCTTGGCAACAAAATGCCGCACAAAGGGATCGTCGTAGTACCCGGCACGCACCATCGAGCGCCGTGAGATAGCGTTAGGGTCAGACATGAGTGTATTATTATGTAATTATTACTAGTTATGAACATTATTCGTATTGAATCCGTATTGAACTTGGTATCATTATAAGTTATCTTTGATCCTCTTTTACATTTAGCTATACATTATTTCTTCTCCTATTTTGTAATCAAACATGCTTGTCTTAGTACTTGGCGATCTTCACATTCCACACAGGTCAAACGACTTGCCAGCCAAATTCAAGAAGCTCTTGGTACGGACCGTCTCCTCGCTCCTCGTCCTCCCCGACTCCTGTCTCACTCCATCTCTTCACCTTCTCTTTGCTATGTAGGTGCCGGGAAAAATCCAACACGTTCTGTGCACGGGAAACTTATGCACTAAGGTTGGTTGGAGAAAAAAAAAGCAAACGCAGCGAATTGGGCGTCTTATGCACCGCACGGGGCCTGATCCGACCAGCCACTGGAGCAACCCAAAGCCACTCCCTGCCCGCGGCTGTCGTCATCGCCAAGCCCCCTTTTCCTTTTGTCGTCTTCCGCTCATTCGCAGTCGTCTCTTTTTTTTTTTTTTTTTTTTTTTTGCGCTTCTCGCTTCATTGCCGCCTGGCGCTCCCATGTCGATGTGGGGCGGACATGGATGGTTGCGATCATGCGGGTTGTCTTCCTTGCGTCCCACTGAACCCCCTCCAAGCGCGTCACAAAGCGACAGAGCAACATCGCAATGGCAGTGCCATCCCCTCGCCATCCTGCCCTCCGCACCCCCTCGCTGTGCCCGTGCCGAACCCCGCCCGCCCCTCAACGTCTCTCTAGGCTGTAGTTCAGTCGTAGAGCCCGTCTCTTTTTTCTTTACTCTCAAAATATCTCTTTGTGTGTTGCAGGAAAGTTTTGATTACCTCAAGTCGCTCGCAAGTGACGTGCATGTTGTCAAGGGAGATTTCGATGAGGTACACACTTGTTCTGCTTCCCTGTCAATTCAATCTGTCAACTTCATTCTCTGCGTCTCTCCAATAGAACCCCGCGTACCCCGACCAAAAGGTCGTCACAGTTGGTCAGTTGAAAATTGGCCTTTGCCACGGACACACCGTAGTGCCATGGGGTGATGTCGAGGCGTTGTCTCTTTTGCAACGACAGGTACAACACGGTCATCTCTCGTTTCCCCATTCACCCTTGCTTGTCTTCTCCATTCAGTTGGATGTGGACATTCTGATTACCGGACACACGCACAAGTACGAGTCGTTCCAGCGCGACGGAAAGTTTTTTGTCAACCCAGGAAGTGCCACGGGTGCGTACAGCTCACTTACCAGGTCAGCTCATCCGTCACAGCCTCCCTCCCCCGTGAACTGTTTGTTTTGTTTTGTTTGTGTCGTAGTGAGGTGACTCCCTCCTTTGTGTTGATGGACGTGCAGGGCTCAGCCGCCGTTGTCTACGTCTACCAGCTTGTTGGCACTGATGTCAAGGTCGAGAAGATTGAGTACAAGAAGGCCTAAACTTTTTTTTTCTTGCCCGTGTACGACTGCGCCTCCTGGAAGAAGTGAGCC
>CALSCP010000271.1:1617-12568 GCA_943704425.1 Ministeria vibrans ATCC 50519 | reverse complement strand
AGAGAGAGAGAGAGAGTTTGAGAGAGAGAGAGAGTTTGAGAGAGAGAGTTTGAGAGAGAGAGAGAGAGAGAGAGAGAGAGAGAGAGAGAGAGAGAGAGAGCTGATAGAAAGAGGAAGAAAAAGTTGAGTAATACTAGAGAGGAGAGGGGAAGTGATTAGGAGAGAGCAAGGGAGAGAGAGTCATTTATACGTTTAATAATGGCTGACTGAATGTGTGTGTGTGTGTGTGTGTGTGTGTGTGTGTGTGTGTGTGTGTGTGTGTGTGTGTGTGTGTGTGTGTGTGTGTGTGTGTGTGTGTGTGTTTTAGCTGCTGTTTGCGTACAGTGTGTTCTACGATGCGCAGTTGTTCGACCAGCCCATTCACTCATGGAATGTCAGTCGCGTGTCGTCCTTTGATGAGATGTTTGAAGGCGCTTTGGCTTTTAATCGCCCCTTGGCCACTTGGGACACGCGTGAGGTAAACTTTTTTTGCGCTTCGTGTGCTTAGTGTGTGCGCGTTTTTGACTGTCAATCTTTCTTTCGTAGGCAAAAACGTTCTATTTCACATTCTCTCGCGCTGCCTCATTTGACCAGAATCTAAACTCGTGGGACACATCAAAAGTACAACTAAGACGAACTCTACTCTTTTTTTTAATATCCGACTGACTCCACC
This sequence comes from Ministeria vibrans ATCC 50519, assembly GCA_943704425.1. Classification (NCBI taxonomy): domain Eukaryota; class Filasterea; order Ministeriida; family Ministeriidae; genus Ministeria; species Ministeria vibrans. The sequence continues at coordinate 11,916 of CALSCP010000271.1, read as the reverse complement.
TTTTCTTTTTTGCTTAGGCGACACTCATGACTGGAATGTTTGATGGAGCGCTGTCATTTAATAAGCCACTCAACCAATGGGACACCAGCAATGTAAGCACTCCCAAAGTTTTGAAATCAAAAGCTTTTTATAACTCTCTTTCTTCTCCCCAGGTTCAAGGGATGGACTTTATGTTCAACGATGCGGACGCGTTTAATCAAGATCTGTCTTCGTGGTGCACTGTCAGTCTCTTGTCATCTCCTCCGAATAGCTTTGACGCGGGCGCTTCCTCTTGGACTGCTTCACGGCCCGTCTGGAACACCTGCCCATAATCAAAAATGAATAATATATGAAAAACCTTTTACGTTGAGAAAAATAATGGTTCCTAAGTTGAATAGTCATAATAATTTTTATATAATTATTCTTATATTTTCTTATTATTAATATAAACAGACTAATAATTTTTATTTTATATTATTCATGGCGTTGTGTATGCGAACAGCCTGTCTCCCACATGCACTGTCGCTGCTTGCGATGATCGTCGGCGCAGTGGTCTTGACGGCTGCCGACGGAGTGTTCGTGACTCTTTCTCCCTCCTCGCTTGGTCGCACCTTTGACGGCATTGGGGCGGTGAGCGGCGGTGGAGGCGGGACTCGCCTTCTCATCGACTATCCCGAGGCAGTGCGCAGCGACATCCTCGATTTTCTCTTCTTGCCTGGATTTGGCGCGTCACTGCAAACGCTCAAAGTTGAGATTGGCTGTGACGGTAATACCACGCAGGGCAGCGAGCAGACGCACCAGCGATTCGCAGGCGACATGAACATGCACCGTGGCTACGAACTTTGGCTCATGAATGAGGTGCAGCTCAACAGCGCACTGAAACAACACTGAAACATTTTTAATTTTTTGTTGCACTCTGTAGGCTCGAAAGCGCAACCCAAAAATCCATCTCTCTGCACTGCAATGGGGCGTGCCTGGTTGGATTGCCGACGAGCATGGTAATGTGGACACGGAGCGCAATGTTCAGTATGTGCTCGAGTGGATCGAGGGAGCTCAGCGGGAGTTTGGATTGACTCTGAACTCGCTTGGTGTTCACGTTGGATCCAACGAGGGTCGCTTTAACGCCACCTACATCAAGACGATGCGCAGTGCTTTGGATCAAGCGGGATTTTCACACGTCAAGACGCTCGCTGCTGATCAGTGTTGTACACACATGTATGACATTGTGGATGCCATGCTTGATGATGCGGAACTTGCGCGCGCTATTGACATCATTGCCGTACACGATCCATGGCGCGGAAGTGGCGGAGTGGATCCGCCAGCAAAGGACATTGCGCGTTTGAACAAGCCTCTGTGGAGTTCAGAGAGTCACATTGGACTGGTAGAGCCAGACGGCGCGCCTTGTTGGTCGTGGGCAGGGGTATCGTCGGTTGCTCAAAAGATCAATCAGGAGTACATTTTGGCGAATGCCACTGCAAGTCTCTTCTGGACGCCCGTTTACGCCTGGTACGACTGGATTGATTATGCGGGCCACGGTCTACTGGCTGCCAACGAACCCTGGTCCGGCTCGTATCTTCCCTGCGACACGCTCTGGACCGTCGCGCACACCACTCAATTTGTGTCGCCAGGCTGGCGCTATGTGACGAATGGTGCCGCTCTGTTGCCTGCTTATGCTGGATCATACGTCTCCTACGTGTCCTCTGACGGCACTCAGCTCTCTATTGTGGTGGAGACGGTCAATGCAACGACCACCAGCGACATATCGTTCCGCCTGACTGGTTCTTTCGCTCGCATTTCCTCGCTCTTCCGTTGGCAGACCAATCAAACAGTCTCCTTTGTCCGAGGTGCCAATGCGACCGTGTCAGCGACCACACCAGGACTCTTTACGGTGCGTGTTGCAGCAGGCACTGTGATGACACTGACCACAGTGGGAGGGCAGCGAAAGGGTACCGTCCCCTACATTGCGCCCTCACAGCCGTCACTGCCACTACCACACACAGAGCACTTTGATGTGTACGCCAACGACTCGTTGGTACCCTACGTGTGTGACACCAACGGGGCGTTTTCGACGTTTATCGAAGCCAACGGAAACGGAGTGTTGCGTCAGCAGACGCCCACACGCCCCATTGCCACAGACGCTTTTTCAACGTCCTACTTTTGGACACAGATTGGCACGAGTGACTGGCGCACCTACTCGGTAACAGTGCGTGTGCTAGTGGAGCGCGCTGAGGGTGTGGCCGACAAGGATGCCTTCATTACAATCGGCTCGCACGGTGCTGCCTGGCGCACCACACAACAGGCCCTGTCGCCGCCCGACGGGCCCGTCTTCCGTGTCGCCATGGACGGCTCATGGCAGCTGTACGCGGTGGGAAGACTCCTAGCGAGTGGCCACAACGGCACTTGGACTTACGACAAGTGGTTCACCGCCACGCTGTTTGCGTACTCCGCCGCTGGCGACATTCTTGCCGTCCAAGTGGGCATTGACGACGTGCGTTTTATGGAGCCCGTGCGTATCACCACGCGTGCCGCAGGACCCGCCTCCCTCGGCACCGGCATTCATCATGCGCGCTTTGACGATCTCGCCATTATCATGATCATTTAAAAATTCACAAACAAAAGTGTACTAAAAATCATCATTCATATTTTTTTTTTTTAATTATTTCCATTTCTCGTTCTTTTTCATTTTTCCTCTCGCACTTGCGTCCCCCCCCCACACATACTCTCTCTCTACCCCTTGATTCTTCATGCAGTGTCTTGTGACTCGAAGATAGGGTACCTGTTCGACGCGACGAGGGCTGGCCAGGTGATCTCGGCCGAGCTGAGGTCGACGGTGACGCTCACGAGATCGTCGATGGGAACACGCAACTGCTTCATTGAGTCCCGGTCGCGCAACGTCACAGTGTTGTTCTTGAGCGATTCAAAGTCGATGGTGACGCCAAATGGAATACCCAGCTCGTCAGCGCGCGCATATCGACGTCCAATAGACGTACTGGAAGTGTCAACGCGAGTGCTCACGTCGCGCTTGGTTAGCATGCTCGAGACAGACAGGACAAGTTCGTTGAATTCGGAATTGTTACTCAGCGGCAGAATGGCACACTTGACCGGTGCAATAAGAGGTGCCAGAGTAAGCGTGGTGCGACGCACCTCACCCTTACTACTGGCAGCAGCAGCAGCAGCAGCGGCGGCGGCAGCAGGCTGCTTGCCCTTCTTGTCGGCGGGTACTTCAGGCACATCGGGCACCATGGGCGCCACCAGTTCGCCCGTCTTCTCGTCGCGCACATAAAAATTCTGCTCGAGCAGCGAGTAGATGATGCGACCAATGCCAAAGGAGGGTTCAATGACCGACGGGAAGTAGTCCTCGTGGTGGACCGTCTCGCGCACCTGCTCAATGTTGACCATGGTCTTGTCAAGAGTGTACTCGATGCCGTCGTCGGCCGTGATGGGTGCTACGCCGTCCGCCTCGAGACGTGCACGCAGCTCGAGTGCGGCTGTGTCGTCAAGTGCCATGAGGTAACGCTGAACGGGCGCCGCACCCTTCTTGAGGGCCTTGCCGAGAACCTGCTTCACGGGCGCGACACGCACCGACTCAACCACCTTGGGCGTGGGTAGCTGTCGCTGGGCCATGAGCGAGGTCTTGGATGCCTCGCTGTGGTGCTTAAGATCGAAACACGACCGATCGGCACACCCGACAATCTCAATCCAGCCGTACGACGTCAGACACTCGGCATCCCAGCAGTCGCACGCATAGTGTGCCATCTCGTTAGGCAGATGCTGCCGAAAGCGCACTCGCTCCACATCCAGTCCCACAGCCACAAGAAACTGCTGAATGCGCGCCAGAAAGTACGCATGTGTCTCATTGGCAAGCACCTCCGTCGCCACCGCCTCGCCAATGGTCGTCTGCAGTGCCTTGGCGCCGTCCAGCTGTCGGTTGGCATCCAACAGCGTCACTTTCACGTCGGCCACCTAAGCAATGAAAGAGAAAGGAGAGTGTCACAACTTCGGTTTGTATTATTCTCTCTATCCCTTTGGGCTCCTCTCTCTCTCTCTATATATTATATATATATCTTGGGAGGGAGAAGCGGTTATCCCTTCTCTCTTTTTAATGTTGTATACCGAAGCAAACTTGGAGTGCTTTGCCTTGTCGTCGGGATGCACAAAGTGCTCGATTTCGGCCATGACAAACTCGCGGACGCGCAACAGTCCCGAGCGCGGACTGATCTCGTTGCGGAAGGCCGTGCCAATCTGTGCGGCTGCAAAGGGCAGACGCGACCCGTTGTATTCGAGAAGGCGCTTGAAATTCACAAAAATTCCCTGTGCCGTTTCGGGCCGAAGGAATCCTAAAATCACAAACGGTACCATTATTATTATTATTATTATTATTGCTATTATTATCATTTGATTTCATTTAACTCACCTCGTTGGTTTCCGTCCGGTCCAATGGACGTTGCGAACATGAGGTTGAACTCGGTCGGGTCGGACAGGCGACGACCCGTGTCGGGACCGGTCACCTGATACTCGTTGAGCAGTGCCGTGAGCTCCGCTTGGTCGTAACTGTCGACGAGGTCAATAACACTGGTGAGTTTCGCCTTGTCGTCCGCACTCAGCTTTGTCTTGGGGTCCTTGAGCTTTGCCTCGAGAAACCACACGAGAGCGTGGTCGGCGCGATACACCAGCTTGGGATCCTCGACGTCGTGGACCATGAGGTCGCGGAAGCGCTCAACGTGGCCGCTCGCCTTGAGGACCACCTCGGGCGTGAGGCAGGGGCAGTCAATCTCAAGCATGTTGTCCTCAAGGACAAAGTGCGATCGCCACACCTTGAGCACGTTGGCCTTGATCGCGCACGCTGGCGGTCCCAGGTCAAAGAAGCCCGCAACGCCCCCGTAGAGGTCGTAGGCGGGCAGGAAGAAGAAGCGTCGCTTCATTAGATCGTCAAACACATCCCGATCAAATTTCTCGCCAATGGGCGTCAGCTGACGCTCCACCTCTTCCACCGCCTTCTTGTGTTGCTTCAGCACAGCAACGGCCTTGGCGAGGTCAGCCTGTAGAAGGAGAAGAAGAAGGGGAAGAAAAAAAAAACGGGATGATGAGCAATCCATGTGAGAAGTACAATGACGCAACAAAACAGACAGGAAGGGGCACAGGGCAGTTGTACTCCATCCCTACAGGGGTCTTGGGGAGAGACAGCGGCAGGGGAGGGCGCGACAGAGCCGAACGGAGAACAGAAGACTCTCTCTTTCACCTTGACAGCGCCATCTGCCTTCAGTTGGCGTACAGCTTCACCCTGAAGGCGCACAGCTTCTCTCAGTTCGATCAAGCGACTTTCTAACGCAGCAGTATCCATTCTGAAGAAAAATGAATGAGTATTGAGTAATTACGTGTTAGTTGTTAGTTGTTACTTGAAGAAGAAGAGGAAGAAGACATTTCCAATTTAATATCAATCACAAACTAAAAAAGCGACAACACAAACAACTCAGAACCACTTTCTAAGCCACGAGAGCATCAAAAGAGGTTGGCTGTTGGCCAGACAAGTGACGCGATAGGCACCAGATACATCATATCTCTGGGAGGGACCTAAGACTAATATTTTGTCATTGAGTGAAATTAACTTGATAACTTTTTGTTGATTCACCACTTCGATCATGTCGCTCCTCGCGATAGGCATCGTCTGCCTCGACGAGATCCTGCAGTGTCCCCACTATCCGGTTGAGGATACGTTAATACATGCGCACAAATCGCTGCGACACAAAGGCGGGAATGCAGCCAACTCGATGGGAGTGCTTGGTCAGCTGGCCGCGTACGCACACATAGAAGTGTCTGGCATGCGCGCAAAAGCGACAGTGAACTTGAACTGGGGGGTTTTCTTCTCCTGTTCTTTCTCTTAGAGTGCACCACAAACCGCGTCCACGGCTCTTGACAACTCTGGCGTGCGACGAGTCGTCTCGCTTTGTAGAAGACGAGCTGTGCCAGCTCGGGTGCGATCTGGAGCCAGCAGTACCGCGGATTGCGCAGGCAACGCTGCCAAAGTCGTGGATTGTGCTGAGCGGCGCCTCTGGACTGCGCACCATCATCCACCTGCGCGACCTGCGCGAACTCACCCTCCTTGATGTTCAGCAGGTACGCCCCCTTACCAAAGCAAGCAAGCAAGCCAACAAACAACCTCTGCGTGTAACGCCTCCCGTCGTTCTGTTCTTCGTTGTTGTAGGTGTCCCTTTCTCAGTATTCGTGGGTTCACATCGAGGGACGCACACACGTCGAGGACTTCAATCTCATTGCTGAGCACGTGAAACACTCACCGGGCCAGCGCACTGTCTCGGTTGAGCTTGAGACACCGCGTCCCATCGACGCGTACAGGCGCATGATTGCCGTTGCCGACGTGCTCTTCCTCAGTCGCGAGTTCGCCGAGCTTAACAGCTGGATGACACCCCGTGACGCCATTCTTGGCGTCAAAGCAGTCGCCAAACCAGGTATTATTTGATACGAAGAAGGAGAAGAAGAAAAAAGGAAGCTGTTGACCTACTCATAAACTTCCAAAGAGACCATCATATTCTGTGCATGGGGTACGTACGGCGCAGATGCGTACGACGGACGCCACGATGACAGCAGTAGTAGCAGCAGCAGTGCTCCAGTGGACCTACTACACGCAGACGCGGTGGCGCAGGAATGTGTAGTTGACACCAATGGCGCCGGCGACACCTTCAACGCGGCCGTCATGTTTGCGCTGTGGTCCGGTCGCTCCGTTTGCGATGCGCTGCACTTTGGCTGTGCTGTGGCCGGTCGTAAGGTCGCACAGGAGAGCTTTGACGGGCTCGGCGACACTCCCTTGCCGACATGAAATGCATTGTAGGGGGGTATTGTACATTTTTGACGATTGAATGAAAAAAAATATTCTGTACAAAAAAGAAAAGGATATTGGTGAAAAATTTGTCTTTAGGTGGGCCACTGTTGCTGTTGCTGGAGTTGGTGCTGACGGTACAAGATTTCCTTCTGTTGTTGTTGTTGTTGTTGTTGTTGTTGTTGTTGTTGTTGTTGCTGCTGCTGCTGTTGTTGTCGTTGCTGCTGCTGCTGCATGCGATGCTGCTGCTGTTGTTGTTGTTGCTGTTGAGGAAACTGAGGAAATTTGGAGATGGGGGGCATGGAGATGGGGCGACTGGCGGGCGATGTGACGCTAGAAGGGGACATGAGCTGTTGTGCAGTGTTTGAGGCTACAGCTGAGCTGGGCAGGAGCACAGAGGTTGAAGAGACACCGCCTGAGACGTCACTGGGACGTCCGTCAACTGGCGCAACCATTGGAGGACCCATTGGTTTGGATTGCTGCTGCTGCTGTTGCTGCTGCTGTTGGTGTTGCGGGACAGACTGACCGGGAGTTTGGGGCGCCAAGGGAAGACGACCAATGCCAGTGGAGGAGACGCCACGGGCGACACTGGTGAACGTGTTGGAGCCAGCAGATGTTGCCGCACCGGCCGCACCAACACCACTGGATGAAGTCGCAGACCCGCTTGTAGGTACAGAGGAAGGAGGGCGAGCAGCGCCTGTCATTGAAGAGGCTCTTGCGGGCGTGCTCATGCCCTTGTTTTCACGCACGCGTTTTTGATTGTATGTGGTCGCTTGTTGCTGAAGAATCTCGAGTGTTGACTGCACAAACCTAGTGGTTGCGTCCGCTCCATCGCGCTGCTGCTGCTGCTGCTGTTGTTGTTGTTGTTGTTGTTGCTGTTGCTGCATCGGCTGTTGTGCTTGTTGCTGACGCTGCCACTGCTGCTGCTGCTGCTGTTGGAATTGACTCTTCTGCTGTTGCTGATGAAGCTGCTGTTGTTGCTGCATCTGCGACTGGAGTTGCAGCTGTTGTTGCTGCTGTTGAAGGGCTAGGGCACGACGACGGCTCGCGGCCAGTTCGGCAGCACGGAGCTCCTCGGCGGACAAGGTCGACTCGAAGAAGAGGATGTTCTCCCAACTCTTCTTCTCTGTCTTCTGCTGTTCTTGCAGCATGGCAATCTGACGCGCCTGGCGAGCGAGCAGCTGCTCCATTTGCTCCGAGTGCTTCAATGCCAGTTGACTTTCCAGTTCCTGCTTGCTGTACTTACGATCCTGCAGATAGTGCATCACGTCGCGTCTGCCCCACACGTAGGGCTCTTCGGGCAGGCCTGTCGCCAGGAGATAGTTGGTATCGCTGACGTCGTCGGAGACACTCGGCACGTTTGGCGGGTCATCAAGCAGCGACACAATCCCAAAGGAAGTGTGCTGCGGCAAAGACGTATCCACGACCGTGGGTGGCGGACGGTAGCGATAGTCAGCATCGTCAATGGCGAACATGTGGGGAGGCTGAGGGTCAACTGGAGTCGACGGCAGACTTTGGTTTTGTGACGGAGATGAACGACGTTGTGCTGGCGGCATCTGCAACGGCGCCGGCGCCCCTTGCTGATGCGACAGTTGAGACGAGGGTTGGTTCTGTTGTTGTTGTTGTTGTTGTTGTTGTTGTTGCAGCGGCAAGTTTGGTTGTTTTAGTCCCGTAGCAGATGATCTCGTACCCATGGGGGTTGGCCGTTGTTGCGGTCGCGCGAGTGTCGGGGACGTTGAACCATTGGAGACGGAGACCGAACCCGGACGAGAGTTGGCCTTGCGTTGTTGTTGTTGTTGTTGTTGCGGCGTTGACTGTTGCTGCTGCTGTGCCTGCGTCGGATGCACTGGCGGCTTTTGTTGCTGTTGCTGCTGTTGTTGTTGTGGCTGAGACTGTTGTTGGAGCTCGGTAGATCGTTCGTCCTTGGCGGCACGCTCCGCTAGAGCACGCTTCTCGTCATCATCAATGGACTTGAATGCATTGGGCGAGGGTGAGGAAGGCACGGAGTCCTCGGGGATAGCGGGAGTAGTTGTTGACGAAGAGGAGGTGGACGAGGAGGCGGTGGCCGACTCTTCGCTGTCAACAATGTTGCGAATGGCACTAATGGCTTTGTCTTGCAAGTTGACGGTGAGCAGGGACTTCATGTCCTTGAGATTGGCCATCTCTTGGACCACCTGTTCGGGAGTGTCTTCGGCCATGTCAAATGCAAAGCGCACCACCTTGCGCTTGTTGGTCTCGTCCTTGGTCGTCAGGTTGTAGTACAGGGCCATGAGGATCTCCTTGTCGTCCACGTCGAGTCGCTCAACCGAAATGACATCCAGTGCAGGCTCAGGTACGTCTGCAGTCGCAGAAGCAGAAGCAACAACCGGAGCAGGAGCAGTCTCTGAAGCATTCGTAGTGGTAGCAGCAGCAGCAACAACAGGAGCAAGAGCAGTCTCTGAAGCATTCGTAGTGGTAGCAGCAGCAGCAGCAACAACAACAGGAGCAGGAGCAGTCTCTGAAGCATTCGTAGTGGTTGAAGACTGATCCACTATCTCACGCATGTCGGACGCGGTGAGAGTGCGAGGGGGAGACTTGGCATCCCCACTAGTAGCGGCATCAGTAACAGCAGTAGTGGAGGTGATGTGTTCGTTGACTTCATCGTCGTCATTGTCTCCTTCCTTTGCCAAAAAGTGGTGCTTCAGCAGCTGCTCAACAGAGAGTCTAGAACGCGTTACAGGGCAAAAAGAGAAAATGAGAAGACAAATGTTTTTGATTGAAAAATTTTATTCTCTTCTTACCGGTCTTCGACTGACGATTCAAGGCACAAGTCGATAAACTCCTTGATACGTTCGTCCTTGACTTCATAGTAGGCATTGGGAAGAGTACCCTAACCGGAGAAAAAAAAGAAGAGGGGTGTAAGAGAAGAAAGGTGACACACGAAAGAAAAGACACCGTCAGAAAACAATACAAAGACTATCACGCACACGCACAGGCACACGCACACACACACACACGCGCGCGCTCTCACATATATACGTACCACTGTGACTTTTTTGTAAACTTGAGCTGCGTTTGTGCATTCGCTGTACGGATACTCATTGGTGACCATCTCAATGAGACACATGCCAAACGCATAAATGTCCACCTTCTCCGTATACTTTTCATCGTACATCTCAGGCGCCATAAATTCCGGAGTGCCTATTAAAACGAAGAAAGGCGCAGAAAGGAACAAAGTAATAGAGAGTACGAATGAGTACGAATAAAACAGTGTGTCGAGCAAAAAAAAGGAAGGAAAAACAAACCAAGTGATAAGAGGAAGAGAGAGGAGGGGGAAAGAAACAAAATGATACAGAGAAGAAGGAAAAAAAAGTGATAAAGACAGGAAGAGAAACAAAGTGATAAAGACAGGAAGAGAAACAAAGTGATAGAGAGAGAGAGAGAGAGAGAGAGAGAGAGAGAGAGAGAGAGAGAGAGAGAGAGAGAGAGAGAGAGAGAGAGAGAGAGAG
>CALSCP010000263.1:14713-30215 GCA_943704425.1 Ministeria vibrans ATCC 50519 | reverse complement strand
ACACTGGACCGTAGCAACACGTTCCAGTCTGCGCTGGTGGGGCGCATCTGGAACGAGTGGAGCGGAGGCACAGCCAACAACGGTGACATTGTTCTGTACAAGTACGGCAATGGTGTCATCTCTTGAGAGAATGAGAGAAAATAAGTGTCTATACAATTTTACAGTTTTACATATCTAAATGATTGTGAAAAAATATACATTCCTCCATTTTTTTATTTTATCGCCTCTCGATCAAAAAACTCTACAAAGCTAAACTACCCTTGACACGGTCACCGTGACAAACCCGCCCCGACTCAAACCAGCCCCATCTGCAGCCGTCGTTGCCACCACACCATCAACTCCATACGGAGACACTGCACGTCCAACGCGATACCACGCGCGCGCCGTCGAGGTGGACGTTTCGTTTGCCAGTGGCAGAGTACCGTTCAGTTGCACTGCCGCACGCGCACTGCCATCGCTGTCCAGCAACACCACATAGACCGAGCCAGACTGTACTGCTGTGCCTGTCTCGTCAACACTGCTTTCAGGGAAGCCACATAGCAGATCGGGAGTGCCATCCTGATCAAAATCACCAATGCCTATCAACAACAAACAAAAGTTAACGTGTGTGCAAGAAAGAAAATAGACCCTTTTTCGCATTACGTTGCACTGAGGCGCCCACAGGAACGGACAGAACCATTGGTAGGACCACGGACAGCCCACCCTCCACGGCACTCAGCACACGCTCCGCAACCACTCTCACGCCCATTCCACTCGTCGCAGCCTGCACCATCACTAGGACAATAGCACTGACGTGCTCCGGTGTGTTGCTCTGCCAACGCTCAGTGCTACTCCATCGCCCTCCATTGTACGCTCCTACTGCAATATCATCTGTTCCGTCGCCATTCACATCGCCAATCACAGCCACTGAATGGGAGGGAAATGTGAGAAAAAAATTAACAATAAGACAGAATCAAACAAAACCAAAACGGAGTTTAAAACGAACCAAACACAAAAATATGTAATTATAGCTAATATATGCCAAACAAACACAGAACGAATAGAATCAGACTCAAAAACAAAACCCAAACTGGCAAATAATAATAATAATAATAATAATAATAATAATAATAATAATAATAATAATAATAATAATAATAATAATAATAATAATAATAATAATAATAATAATAATAATAAAAATAATAATAATAATAATAATAATAATAATAATAATAATAATAATAATAATAATAATAATAATAATAAAAATAATAATAATAATAATAATACAATTAATCAGAATGAATAGGGATACCGGAATGGCCAAACCGCGCAAAGTCCCAAAGAGGAGTGGACATGTTCCCCAGAGTAGACGAAAGCACAATTGGAACATACAACGCAGACCCAGCTAAAAATAAAACATAATCATTAGTGTATAATCTCAAACATAACCCGTATGGGAATGATTGAGTAGCTATGTCTATCGTACGTGATGATAAGAGAAAGTAGAGAGCACCCCTCTGGGGACCACCGTCAGAGCGACCGGGAGCACCCACAAGCAGATCAGACAGGCCATCGCCATTCACGTCACTGTGCACCTGACAAAGTATGCAGTGCAATCGAGAGACAAAGAGAAATACAAACACACCAGAAAAAAACAATTCACATGAACGCAACAAAGCAATTTAGATATAAACACACATACATGAATAATACAATAGAGAGAGGAGAAACAAAGTATAGAGAGAGGAGAAACAAAGTGATAGAGAGAGGAGAAACAAAGTGATAGAGAGAGAGAAACAAAGCGATAGAGAGAAACAGACAGACAGACACAATAGAAAAAAACAAACAGAAAGAGTTTGTGTGAGTTGAAGACACCGATTTTTTTTCTCCGACGTACTGCAACGGATGCTCCAAATTCATCTCCTTCGTGATTCCTTTCCATTGCCACACCACTTCCATTCTCAAGCGACTAAAGTTAAAGAATCAACTCTCAGCAAAAAAAAAATCAATAATAATTAATAAAACTAATTACCGTAAAGTTTAATCCAATTTCTCCTGTACTGTCCATGGTGAGATCATACCCAATTGTCACTTCATAAATCTACAGACATACACAGACATTCACTTACTCACTCACTCACCTGACTATTGCACACTCTCTTTTACTCACTCGGGAACTTACCTTATTAGCGGCTGGTGCGCCGACGGCACAGACAAGACGCGCGTGGGAAAACTCCGTCGAGTTTGTTCGCAGCACTGCAATGGCTGCGCCAAAGCGCTCGTTGGTGAATGGACCCTGCAGCCATCGTTCTCGCTTGATTGTCCCATCGTCTTCCATGAGAAACGCACCGATTGCACCAAAGGTGGATGCTCCGCGGCTCGTGCCCACCACAAGATCAAATGTACCGTCAAAGTCAATGTCCGTCGTGCCATCAATGGCATCTCCGAGCAGCTCGTGGTCTTCAATTTCACGCACAATGCCACCCGTGTTGTCCGCGACCGCCCACTCATCGACAACCTGCGAGGTCGCTCGGTCCACAGAGAGCACCAGGAAGGCGCCCGAGGAGCCACCGCTCACGTCACTCGGCCAGTCAAACACACTGACGGCCACGTTGTATGGATCATTGCCTGTGACATTGGCCACCGCGAGTCCATGTCCCAGGAACGAACCAGGGCCCATCTCTCGTTTCACGCCAGTCAACATCACTTGAGCCTGTACGTTGCCCGTGCGCAGCATCTGCAGCACATACACCACACCTACATCCACCCCGAGCACTGCCGAGTCCGTCCCATACGCCGCCACATACAAATCCGGCACTCCATCGCCATTGACATCCCCTCCCGTCGCCACCGCAATCCCAAACCCATCGCCCTCTTGAATTACGTTGGGAGGAAACCCCCCCAAACCCGATCCAATCTGCGTCGCGGCCTTTTCAGACCCGTCCGCGTTCAGAAACACAATGAATACTGAGCCGCCATTTGAGTCCTAATTGAAAAAGATTAGAAAAAATTTTATAAAGGTGCATCATTGTCTCACCTGGTAGGCACCCACCGCCATATCGGGCACCGTATCCCCATCATCAAACAAACCCAATGCCGCAACACTCTTGCCAAAGTTGGCCGTTGCACTGCCATGCGCAATGACGGCACTCGACTGGCTCTTCAACTGCCCATCATCATTCAAGAACATCACTTGGATGGTTCCCCGTGAACTAAAGTGTGCTCCCACCGCTACATCTACTGTTCCATCTCCGTCAACATCGCCGAGCTGTGCAATGGCTCCGCCGTAGAATCCGAAAAAAGCCAGACCTGTGGCGGTTATACGCGTGCTCGCCTTGACTCCTCCTTCACGTGTCATCAAAATGACCCTGATCAGAACAATAGAGGGACAGAGAAAGATGCGATCAATTGAGTGTAGCGGCAAGAGAGACAAGCAAGAAAGGTTTGGGGATGAGAGAGAGAAAGAGAGAGTGTGTGTGTGTGTCGCGTATCGATATTTCGTGTCGTACACAAAACCACCGTTGAACGTGAAGTCGGTGGGAGCACCCACAGCAATGTCGGGTACGCCATCTTGATCAATGTCGCCCAGTCCTACACACATAAAGTAGAGGTCGCAAGGTCAAGAAGTCAACAGAATGGTCGAGGGAGGGATGTTTTCTTGGATTCCGGGAAAACTGGAATGAGGGAGAATTTAAAGTAACGAAGGTGACAGTACTACTGCATGTGTAACTAAGGGTAGTGATTAAAGCTGGGGGGTCGTAATTGAGGTTAAAGCCAGGTTAAGGGTTCAAAGAAAACAGAAGAGCTAGGGCTCAAAAATGGCTATAGAGTCAAGTGTCATAGCGTGGGTACACGACCAATTTTTGCAACCATCGCTCTCTTTTGAGCCTTTGTCTCTCTCTCTTGAGCCTTCGTCTTACCCGCAATGGAACTGCCAAAAGAAGACCCAGTTTCAGTGGCAACATCCAAATCTATACAAAAAAAAATCCCCCATGCCCCCGTCAGTATATCTTTGCTTCTTTCTTTTCTCTCTTCTCTTCTTCGTCTTACCTCCCTTTAAAATCACCGAATAGCTCTTCACTCGCCCATTGGCCTTCCGAAACAGAATCATCACCAGCCCATCATTCGAACTGGGGCGTCCCGCACCCGACGCACCCGATGCAAGGTCTTCAATGCCATCGCCGTCAATATCACCAATAAACTTACAAAAAATAAAATATTTTTAAAGTTGTTGTTGAATAATAATAATAATATTATTATTGGTTTTTGGGAGGCTGTTCTTACTGCGAGTGCTGAGCCAAAGAGCGCTCCAGCACGCATTATTTCTGTAATGTCTTTCGTTTGGGAGTCAATGACTTTGGCTCGCGTGACTGTGGGCAGTGCTGTTAGTGTGGGGACACACTCTGAGCCGTTTCTCTAGAGTGTGTACCACTGTGCATTAGTTTATCCTTTCCCCGTTCGTGCACTTACCTTGGTGTGGAGAGGACACACGCAAAAGTGTTCGCCAGGACCCGCGTACATGCAGATTTCCGACGAAGCGCAGATGGTCGTCTGATCGGCACACACATCAACAGGATCACACAGCGTTCCATTGCCACGATAGCCCGTCCGACAAGAACAGCTCGAGAGCGATCCTAACGACACGCAAATGGCCGCGGCGTGGCACTGGGCACACCCTTGTGCGCCTGTGCCTTCCGCTGACGCCGCAGCGCCGTCAAAGAGGCCCAGCTTGGCCTGGAGTGCGCTTGCGCGGGTCGACCCGTCGACGGCCGCAACATACGCCGCCGCTGCTGCCTCCTGCAGCGACGCAATTTGCGAATGGATACTCCCACTCGTCGTGATGGTGTCGCTTCCTTCGAAGACAACCGAGCCTGGAGGTTCGGCCGTGACCACAAGGTCACCATTTGCGTTTTTGCTGAAACACAACCGAGAAGAAATGAGAATAGCCGATTGATGTCTTGCGCCACTCTTACACGGTGGGAGAGGAGCCGGCGAGGGCGAGGCACATGGCCACGCAGAAGATCACTCGAGTGCGGCGCATTGCAGACAGAGTGTCAGTGTGTGGTCAGAGGGAGAAAAAAAAATGCACTGTTTGTGAATAATGGTTAAAATTTAGCGAAAATTTAATCGGCGAATATGGAAAATGAAGAAAAGCAACAACACCCTATCGTGCAGGCGACAGACAGACAGACCAGGCGTAGTGTATCAATTCTCATCCTGGTCTTAGTGGCTTACGCTCTACACGTAATACCGATCGTTTTTGTGGCTGAAATCAATCGGTATTTAGATACAACTGTAAAATATGGAGAGCAGCAACAACAGCCTATCGTGCAGGCGTAGTGTGTCATCCTGGTCCACACGTAATACTGATCGTTCTTGTGGCTGAAATCAATCGATATGTATACAAAATAAGTTACAACTCCAAATGGTCTTGCTCGTCCTGCTGAGACGCCGGGGGCGGTCGCACGATGTTCCGTAGGGTGCGTGGGTAGTTCGCGTAGGCAAGGACGGCAAAGGCGCTCCAGGGAAGCGCGATTCGCTGCGGCAGGGGCCGATGGCGCACAACGACGGCAACGAACAACGCGCCCACTGCACAAAAGACGGCTCCCGGCAGGACGGACTCCGTGTCCACGCGCACGCGCGCCGCATACCCGTCCACTCGCTTGGCAGCCTGCTGAAGGGCCTGTGAGATGCCCAAATCGGGCGCCATTTCACGAAGCATGCCAATTTCCCTCTCCAGCACGTAAGGCGTCTCGACTCGCTTCGCCTTCTTGTTCTCTCCGTCGTCCGGTGGATCGTAGATGTCCAACATCTGCAAAGTCAATCGAGTAATTCTGATTTTTTCGAATTTCGATTAATTTTTCTCTTGTGAAGATGAAAATTGTATCTGAGCTGCAACAACAAAAACAACAACATGTCAATTCACAAAAAAAAAAACATTAAAACACAAACAGCTGTTCTTAGAAAGCTTAAGTTTGAGAAAATAAAGTTTCAAGTTGAAAATGACAAAGACGTTTTAAATGAGATATTATTTACGGCTCTGCAAAAACATTCAATTTCTTCCATTCATTTCGCCGCATTGCGCACTCCAGAAAACACCCCCTACTGCCTACAACTACGTAGTCATCCACTGTGGTGCCACCAACGAGTCAACGACAAGAAAAAGTGGATGATGAATATTCGGTCATACTTATTATTATTCAGGAAAAGTCAATAAACATTATACTATTGAACTTTTCAAAGCTCATCACTGCCAAAGAGCTTGTCCATGTCTTCGTCGTCGTCTGCCTCGTCATGCGTCTCCTCGTCGTCATTCTCAAGCAGCGCACCAGCCCCTTCGTCCTCCAAACGAGCGTCCCTCTCAAGCACCTAATCGCAACAATCAAAACAAACCCGTAATAATTGTTAATATACTTTGTTTTATTATTATTATGACTGCTATTTATATATAATCACCTTTGAAATGTCCTCCTCCGTCTGGACGGGAGCCAATGGCACATCATCTGACGAGCTTAGGGTCTTGCGCATAAGGCACGACAAGCTCGGACACAAACTAACACCCAACATCAAAATTAAATATCACAGAGGCATTATAGCTGACAGTATATTGCTCATCTTGACTCACATGAAACCCCAAAAATTACAATCATCAATAAAAATGAAAAACAAAAAAAAACACACAACACCAACATCTAATTATATATTATATTATTATAATGGCGTACTCGGCAAAGTTTTGCTTCAGCACGTGTCGGATTCGCGCCATTGACTCCATCACGTCCTTGCGTGTAGGAGCTGGCAGTTTCTAAACAATATTGAGACGCAGAGTGGTTGGTCGTGGTTCTCATGATACTAATAATAAAATAATCAGAAATTTACCTTTACAACCGAGTTGTACAGAGAGTGCGCACGAATAAGGTTTTCGAAAATTTTATACTAGTGTAACATAATAATATTAATAAATTTATTATTATTATTATTATTATTATTATTATTATTATTATTATTATAATGTATGTATCACCATTGTCTTACCCAAATGTGTTTAGTGCGCGTCTGTTGATCCAGCGTGTCGCCAATGGCCATACTGTAGCTCATCAGTGCTGTGGCGAGATCCTGTCTTGCCGACAGCTCTGAGGGCAAACGTTTGACCAGCTCCCTACCAAAAACAACCCGAGACACCATTCATACGGCATTTTTTTAAGATAATTATATAAACGTACTCGAAGACTTTGATGCAAAAGGGCAAATGTTCCACTAAAATCAACAGACACAAAAAAAAGTTGACGACGTATTATTTTTATAATAATGATTGAGCGGATCCTAAATTTTCTGCGTACCCTTTGTGGTTAAGGTCAAGGCAAGATCTCGAAGAGCCGGAAGGGAGGCTTTACGATTGGTCAGCATTCGGTCCACGTCTTTCTCTGCAAAAAAAATGTTCAGAAAGAGAGAGTTTGCAGAGCAGATCTTATTTAGATTTAAACGCAAAACAAATGACACCAAAGCAATATGATGTACATGCGCCAAAACTGAACAAGCTCAGATCAAGTATTAAAAAAGACGGGAAGAACCAAAAAGACGCTTTGAGAAATAACACACTGAGTCAATTGTATCATATGAGCTGCAGAAAGCAAAAAAAAAAAAGTTATAATAATAATACGTCAACAAAGTAAACAAGGCAAGGTTTACGCCGAAGCCTGATTAACTCTCAAAAAAAGATAAAGAAGAGATGAGCACGTTGCAGAATTAGATTGAAAGGACCAAAATGTCATATTTTGAGTCAAAGCAAAAAGGACAACAATAACACACACTATAAGAGTAGGAGACCCACCCATGTGTTTGATTGTCTGTGGAAGACCAACCAGAGCTAGGGATGGCGCTTCAGCAACAGTCGAAGGAGCAAAGCAGAGCGTAGCAGAAAGAACGACAATTGGCTTTCGCTTCTCTCTCACTCACTCACTCACTCTCTCTCTGCGTCTTCTGACGTACCGATTTCCTCCAGGGTGCCAGTGTGAGCTTTGTTTCCAGGCGCCATGTTGCCTGGCTTGCGCTGTCTCTCCGCAAGAGCACAGCGTGACACTGAGCAGAGCAGCAAAACCACAAACGCCGAGTGAAGTGAAAACCGCATAATGACCACCGCAAGACACGAATCAACCACAAGTGCTTGGGAAAATGTGTCACAGAATCACAGGCGTTGATGACTGATGCTCCAAAAGTAAGAGCAAGAGAAAGAGAGAGCAGAAAAATGTGGAGAAGCAAAATTGAAAATAACAATCATATGAAACAAGTCATCAAGATTGAAAGAAACGATAAACGAATGACTCACACTGGAGGGCATCTCCCTCGTTTGCCAGCTCCCATAACGTACAGTGTAGTGACTAGTGAAACCGTGAGTGTACGTACTCAACTAGTCAACTTCACACTTTTCAATTGTTGCTCATCCTTACATAGAGACGAATTACAATCATAATAATTATATTTTACTTGATTGAAACACAAAGAAAGAGTGTGATTGCTTCATTTTCCGGTTGGTTTGGTTTTTTTGGTTTTTTTTTCTCTCTCTCATCACCCTTGAGCCTCCGAACACACCTCTTTGCCACACACACTCTTTAGGCCATCGTGTTGGTAATTTCGATGCAGAGCAACGATCCAATAGCTAGATGCGTACAAATCTTGGCAGCCAATCCAAGAATGAGATGGTCAATGGTTCGCGCGATACTACTGAGATCCACAGTCCAGTTCAAGCTCACGTCCGACCCAAAGATACGCGCAAACAGCTTGAACTACAGACGAGTAATAAATAAACGAATGAGACGGAGAGAGAGCACAACGCGAAAACGTTAGCCATCGGGTCTATACCACGTGTTTACACTGCTCTCTTCAAACTTACGCCAATCGAACCGGCCAGCTTGCCGGGCTGCAGATCAATACTGAGCTCCAGCAGACGCAGGTTGAATGCAGACATAAACAGTTCAATCATTATCTCCAGAGTGCTATACCCGACTTTGCCAACAGCTTGGACCTAACACACCAACAGTACACACACAATCATGCATGTCAATAAGTCATTCTCTCTCTATTTCTCTCCCTCTCTCTCTATTCCTCTAATATATCACTAACTGTTTCTTTCTTCCCCCTCTCTCACTCTCCATCCTTTTGTTTCTTTCTTCTTCCTCTTCCTCTTCCTCTCTCTCTCCTTCAAACTCTCTCATGACGCACCAGTCCAACAGTCGCATCGCACAGCGAGTTGCGAGCATTGCGGTATCGCTGGTTCTGTGCCTCCTCACCCCACGCACAAGTTCCACTGACAAGTGCGGTGCTACTGCTGCTGCTCGATGTCCACTCCTCCGCCTGCTCAACCACTGCACGTCGCTCCACATGCAACCCCATGCACGTTCCATGAGCCACCATGTACCGCTTCTGCGTGTCCACCGAGCACACGTTCGACTACCAAAAACAAAATTGTCGAACATCATCAAAAACAAGTCCCAACCATGCAAAAGAAACCTCTCTGCACACATACCGCACAGTCACTGTCCAGCATACACGCATGCCCACTGGGTACCTCCCCTGCTGCCCACACACACGCTCCGTCGGCATCACGCGTATCATCCGCGCTCGTACACATCAGCCGCGCCCCCAACACCTCCTCAACTGGCACTCGTGACATCGCTTCATCACCAAACACGT
Source organism: Ministeria vibrans ATCC 50519 (assembly GCA_943704425.1). Classification (NCBI taxonomy): domain Eukaryota; class Filasterea; order Ministeriida; family Ministeriidae; genus Ministeria; species Ministeria vibrans. Next base: position 20,540 of record CALSCP010000263.1, on the reverse strand, counting down.
CACTCTCATCCTCCACATCTTCAGCGCGACGCTGACCATTCGCTGCAGGTGGTCGGAACACCACTGTAGGACGATTGCTCTGCAGTGCAATTTTCGTAGTGATCCACCTAATCCAATGAGGTCAGAGACAAAAAAAACCAAAAAAATGAGTTGATGAATGCAAAGAGTGTGATTGTCACATACGCAAATGTTGGGCTTGAAAAGACCAACACTAGAGACCCAGAGCGCGCCTGGGCATACACGGAGGTGATGTCGCACTCGTGTGTGCCAGCATTAGCAAATGAGCACAGCTTCTGACTTCCCCGATGTATCTCCACCGCCTACACATTAAAGGTGAGATACAAATCGGCCCAACATTAGATTTGTCATTTGTCTCTCGCCTGCCTCTCTTGCTCTCTTTCTCTTACCCCATTTCCAGTTGATGTGAACGTAAACCGCAAAATCACACTACAGCCACTTGATTGCATCCAAGTACTCCCTGAGTTTTGAATCAAAACGTGTGCGGACAAACGCGATCCCCAATTATAATGCTACAGAGTTACAGGATGAGGCAAAAATATAAGGAAAAAAAGAAAAAGCATGATAACTTACGTAGTTGCGCAGCAATAGAAAATCCGTGTTTGAATTGACAACGGACGCACCGGAAGATGCTGAGGAAATAGACCAGCGTTGACTGAACAGTAGTGACGGCGCTTTCGCTTCACACGCTGCGCATTGTTGGGCAATGCACAAAAGTCCTGTTTCACAGTTGTTGCGTGAATGGCAGTGGTGCCCTACGGGAAGATCATTCCATCCTACATCCATATAAAATGTGAAAATGCAGAAGAAAAAAACAAAATATTCAGTGAAAACATCGCGCCTCGACTCAAAGACGACGATCATACCAGAGTAAAGACATTTTCCTCCCGAATCGTGCTGAATCTCATTCAACAGACAAATTTCCACACATTGTCCATGTACACAACTATAAACACATTCAAAAAATGTATATCAGTAGTCATCTCCACAACAACACACTTCCGCGTACGTCGCTTGATTGAAGGCGACACCCTGACAAGGGACACTCGTCGAGCAACCGCTACCGCCCATCCTCACGCCACAATGGCCCATGGTGGTCGTGCGCGAAGGCATCACACACGCCTCCGAGGCGCACTCGCTCGTTTTTGAACACACTGCACCCAACGGGCGATTCTACAAAACAAAAAAAGGCATCTTCAGCTCTCTGTTTTTCTCTCATTCATCCTCCCACAAAATACACACCCTCTCGTAGTGCTTGCAGTAGCCATTCGGATCCAGTTCGTCCCCTGAGTACAAACACGTCTGGCGACATCGAGTCACAGTTTCTTGCTGCCATGAGCACGTCGAGAGCTCCACACACAGTGCTCGCTGCTTGCCATTCTCACGGCACACGTCACCCACGTGTCCCACCGATGAGGGCTGTGTGTGTCCGACCAGCGTGTGCAACAACAGCGCAGGTAGTGCACGACCATAACCACGCGCGCGAAACACCATACCAGATGGCGCAGGCTCGCTCGCAAACAGATCCGGTTCGACCACAGCGTTGAAGTTATACACGCCCACACCCGACGCCACACCATTGATAAAAAAGCGAAAGCTCAACGCCTCCGGCTCTACAATCACGCCAAAGTGATTCCACGTGCTCAAGCGCCAGCCGTCAAGCCGCAGCACAGCCGTCGAGTCGGCGGACACGACGGCTCGTCGGCGCGCACAATTGCGCTGCTCCATCTCGACCGCCACTCGTCCGTCACACAACAGCAACACCCGCACAGCTGCAAGCTCACAACTTCGTTGCGTGCACGCCTCGTCCATCATGTTGATTGCGCCACGATCCGCACCAATCTTCATCGTGGTTTCGCCCAACACCACGCCAGCCGTGACAGACGGCAATCGACACAATGCTCGCTGATCGCCTGGCAATGCCGCCCAAGCAAAAAAGGTAAAGCCACGACGCGGATCAGGAATGGTGACTGTTGTGTCATTGCTCACAAACCTCGGCATCACTGCCAGCTTGGGCGCATGTGCTTCATCTTCACGCGACGAAAATACATCGGCATTTGTCGCATATGACGCGCGTACGGCAAAAGTAATCGACTTGTCGCCTCTTTCAATTGCTCGACACACCGCCGACGAGACCGAGCATGATGTGTAGCGTTTCACACCACTCATGCTCAACTTGCACACCACCGCACCGAGCGTCACAGCGAAAAATGGACCCGGCGATACCGTCTCGGACGCACGCCAATCGTGCGCGCTCGGTGACACCGCCACAACCTCAGAGTCTTTTCCACTTGCACGCACCTTCGCCCACAATGACAAAGTAGCACTTTCGCAGGACGACACGGTGCTCAAGTCAAACTCAAGGTACACCACACGACGACCGCCATCACTGTAGGTCTTGGTTGCCAACGACTGGTCGCTACCGTACCAGCCCCACGGAGTACCGCTATTGCGCACTCCCACAAAGCCATCCGCAACGGGCGCGAGCGAAATTGCATCAGTCAACTTGCCCGCTACCACTGACGCAAAGTAGCCACCAAATTTGAACGTACGCGAAGTCCACGTCAGCAGTCCGGTCTTAGGGTCGCCCGACTCGGACTGGGTCAACTCCAGCATTGGTACCCACTCACATGTGTCCTCGAGCCGACCCCAAATCGACCAACGGACCGGCCGTTGTCCCGCAGTCGAGACCACCTCAACGTTCGTCACGCGCACTGGCTGCTGCAACGAAAACTCGACACTGGCAAAGCCACACGATGTCGTTGTACTGTCATCAAGTAAAGAGTGCACACACTGCGACGGTGAAATATTGGCACTGCTGGCCACCTGGTGGGTTGGTTGCGCCGCCAGCACATTGACCACCTTGCTGCCGCGCCTGAAGCGTAACTCCGAGATGGTCGCCGTCTGCGCGTCCTGCTCGCCCTCAATAATTGTCACACTCATCGCCACCACTCTGTTCAGGCCTGCCCACGAGGGTGCCGTCAGGCTTACAATCGGCGTGTTGCCCAGCGCAGAGTCGGTGAGCCCCGTGGCCGGGTGAAAGCGCCGCGGGTTCCACTCGTCCAAAATTGTATGCCAACTGCCGTGGCCGTTGCTGCACTGATTATGGACGCGCCCTAAAATCCTCCATGCCGTCGCTGTTGTCGAGCTGAGGGCGATGGCCAATACGGGAATTGGATTGTCAAAATGAACATGGACGACCGTTTGAGTGCCGACCAGGGGTGAGTTCGTTGACAAGTGCCCATCAATAACGTTCCCGGTCGCCCCAGACAAGACGGATGTGCCAAGGGTAGCGTGGCTGAACGGCGCAAACGACTCGTCAAACAAGCGAAAATCACGAAGTCCCGTGGACTCCTTGGACACAATCTTAATCTCATCAAAAGCCCACGTTGTCACGCACCGTTCCCACTCCTTTACAATGCCCGTCGTCGATATCACGCTGATCGCGCACCACTCAAACTCGCGGCCAAGCGTCGTACAGCCTTCAAAGCGATGGTTCTGAAACATAAATGGCACACATGCCTTGCCAGTCACAGTAAAACGCTCGCGCAGATACTCCTTCTGGCGGCGATCAGCAAACACGGCCGCCTAAAATAATTAAGAGTGTGGATTCATCACGGGCCACAACACGAAAATGGTTGTACCTTCGAGTGAACAGGATGCGCTTTAAACATTGAGGTGAGCTCGAGGCGTCGCGCATACGCAATCTCGTCCAGGAGAATTCGGTGCGGATACTCATTGTTATCCCCGGCCTGACCCAGTGCCGTCATTTCAATCACCGACAACGCCTCACGCAGTGCTTCCAGTTTCTGACGCGCAGTCTTAAAAAAATCCAAAAAAAAAAAAAAAATTCCTCAATCTTGTCGTTCCTCCACTAGCTCCAGACCCCACCCACTCTTACCTCCTGCATGCCAAGGTCGCATATGCGGCGATCGTTGGTGAGCTTCTCGTCGCAGTCGAGCACCGCATCAATCACCTTGGCAACGACCTTTGCCACAGCCTTGGTTGCAGACGAGACAGCCGAGACAAGCGAAGACCAGCGCTTGCCAAGCCGCCGTGCACGAATCACGCGTGTCACCTCCGAGTGCACTCTCGTCGGCACACGACGCAGGTCATCGCCAAAGACGGCATGCAAGGCCCAATCGACTTGCTCGTCCAGCGTCAGCTCATGGGGACTCGCCGCCTGAGCAACGTTCAAAGGAGACGCATCAGCGGTTCCAGTCATGATCTGCACCATTTCACGGCGGCGGCTTGCCCGCGCCTTCACAAACGACGCCACCGAGGCAATGTCCGTCTCGAGACGACTGAGCCATATCTTTTTTAGCGTGGCGAATTTGGAAATGAACTCTGTCATGCCGGCTGCACGCACCTCGATCTCATCCAGCTTGGTGAGCTTACACGCGCCATCACATGTGAATGTCTGCAGCTTTGCAAAGGCCGACAAATCATCTCGCACTTGCTTGGCTACAGCAATGTAGCGCGCGTTGAAGTCCTTCAGGGCGCCAATCTGAAGGTCCACGTCACGCTTGTACGTTGTAAGGGCCGTGTTCAACTTTGCATTGCGTTGTCTACACACCTCCACATAGCTTTTTTGAAAAAAAAAAGACAAGAAACATGGAGATTCAGTGTCTTCTGACCACACAGACTTACACATGCCCACTTACTTATACTTGGCCGAGCACGAGGCATCGACGAGTTTGAGTGCGGCAGCAAGCAGACGCTGAGCCAACTTGCCAATAGCACGCCCAAGAGCAGCAAAATCGCCATTCAAAATGGCCGCCTCAATCTCGCTTGCCGCCTTGCTAAAAGCCTCTGCAACGTCCGAACCAAATTGTGACAGCTACAGATGAAAATAATAGTATTATCAACAAGGAGACATACGACTTGCATGACCAAAATCGAGATAGAGTCTCAACTCTCAAGTACCTTTAGTGCAACGTATTGAACGGCAGCCGCAATCGCTTGGCCAACCTTCTGAAGGCCCTCTCCGATAAACGTGACAGCTTCCACAACCGTCGTTCCAACATCTTCAAAGAACTACACCAAACCCGATATTATACTTTTCGGCTCAAACAGCAACATGCAAAATAAAGTAAAAGAAATACCTGCGCACAGTCGCCTTTGGCCTGCTCCATAGCCTTGTTGAACGCCTTGGATCTTTCTACCAGTGCCTCTCTCACAGCCGTGAGCGCCGCGGATAGTTTCTCACCTGTGACCTGGAAAAGTGCCGCAAAGCTAGCATTCTCCACGGAAGCATAGGCGGCAGTGATACGCACATAGGAAGTGAGTACCCAAAAGAATGGGAACCCGTCAATTTCAATGAGGGTGTTCGTCTTGTTAACATTGACCACAACCGATGTGCAGAGGCCAAAGAACGCACCCGCCGCACTAATGTTGACATAAAGCTCTTCCACTGTGGGTGGCATGTAGTTGAAGCTGAGACCCGCGTAGAACCATGGACCACGCTGCTCGCCCGCATCACACGTACGCGCCAGCGTCACCCCTCCCCCCAGTCTGACTGGCTCGTTCAGCCAAAACTGCCAAAAAAAAAAGTTTGATTCACCATTGATTCTATTAAGTATGAAACAAGTCGTTTATTTTTACCTTGAAGCGAAACACAGCAGGGTTTGTTGCCGGCGAGATGGTAACGTCTGCACCCGCTTTCACTCCCATAATATCAAGTAGGCCGTAGAACTTGAGGCCCATTGAAATCTGGATCAGAGAAGAGAGAGAGGAAGAATGAATTGCAAATCACACACGCTTTCTTTGTTATTTCAAATGAAACAGAGGGACAATTCACCCCCCCCCC
>CALSCP010000257.1:78880-91055 GCA_943704425.1 Ministeria vibrans ATCC 50519 | reverse complement strand
TGGCTCTCGTCCAAAACAATGTCGAGGATCCCGTCGTCGACGTCGAGCCAATCAAACCCGAGTGCACCGGTGGGCGTCGTCGTACAGGTTGGCTCCGGCGCATGTGATGACGTTGTAGTCGTCAAGAGTGAGCTTGATGGTGAGGGCGAGGGTGAGTCGACGCGTTGGCGCTGCGCTGCAGGCGAGCCTTCGGCGACCTCACAATCGTCCTCCTAATTAACAGAGATTGTATTGTTAAAATATAATTATTATTAATAATTAGTACTTGGTTTGGTTTGTACCTCGCGGGCTCGTTTGGCTGGGCCGGTACTTGTGACACTGATTCCAACACTGCGCTTGGCAGACGGTCGCGGCGATGACTCAATTTCAAACGTGGTGTCTGTGCAGAGGAAGTGTAGAGATCGAGAGACTGAGTCAGCAAAGGTTGTGAAAGTGGCAATTAATTGCGCGCAATATGGTTTTCACCTTTTTCAGCTGACGGAGACTGCGGAGACAAGGGCGCGCCGGGAAAAAGAACGATGGGAGTCTCTTGGGTGTTGAGAGGGACGAAGGTGCTGTTGAGGTCCATTAACAGCTTGTTGTTCACGACAATGAGTTTTGAATGTCTCCCTTCACGGAGTAGAAGTCGTTTGTTCTCCTCGCTGAAGCCGACGAGTTGAGCGAGCTTTAATCTCAACTGAGAGCTGTTCGTGCAAGTGTCGCCCGTGGTTAAGGGGTCCGGGGGGTTGGACTTATTCATGTAGGCGCGTGCTTTTGGATTGCCTGTTACTCTGCACAGATACGCTGTGCGAACGACGTTCGTGGTGCACAGAATGGCAGAATCATTCCGGGTGGGTCGTATCCAGATTGCGGGGGGACACGCAGGCACATCAAATTGATTGGTTGACATTGTCTACAGGTAGAAAAAACAAAAAATTAATATTTATAAAATGGAGAATCAAGGGTCTGTACACAACAACTTAATATTAAGCTTTTTTTTCTGTACTCAACAACTTAATACTGAATGTCGAAAGCTTTTTTTTCTCCTCTTTCTGCTTTTTTTTTTTTTTTTTTTTTTGAAAAACCATTCGTGATATCCACACACAGCGCCCGCCGTGCGCGTTCTTTCACGCTTCTCCAGACGTACTCACACATGGGTGTTGCGTAGGTCGCTCGAAGGAGGCCGAGGGGAAACGGATAAACAAGGAATTGGCGAACATTCGAAGCAAGTTTAAAGGTATCGAGAAAGAAAAAGCTGTCGTGCTCCTGCACGCTCGATGCTCATCGCACCATCGAGCCGCGTACCGCAAGAGACGGAGTTTTTGGACCTCTCCTTGCTCGGTTGGTCTCTTTTTGCCTGTGCTCTGTTGTGTTGTGTGTGTGTTTTTTTTGGATGCTCATTCTTTCGTTCACACAGGCGATAAAGCTGTGAGTGGATATGACAAGAAAAAGTACGTCTGCAAGCTGCTGTACATGTTCCTGCTCGGCATCGACATTGGTACGGCTTGTGCTCTTGTGATTCTTGTGATAGTATTAATATTACTATAGGCTTTGGTCACATTGAGGCTGTGTCGCTCTTGTCCTCACTCAAGTACTCAGAAAAGATGATTGGCTACCTTTTCCTCTCGGTACAAAACAAATCAAATGCACACACACAACCGCACAACGCGAATTGTTTGTTCAGTGCTAAACGGCGCTGCTTCTCTCTTTATTGGCTTACTTTTTTTTGTCATTGTTACCCCCAGGTGATGTTGACGGAAGACGGTGACATGTCACGTTTGATTATTCAGTCGATCAAGTCTGATCTTTTGAGTCGCCACGAGACCCACGTGTGCCTTGCCTTGGGCTGTCTCGCCAACATGGGTGGTCGCGAAATGGCCGGGGAGCTGTCTCAGGAGGTTGCCAAACTGCTGATTGCCACAGACTCGGCCTCGTTTATCAAGAAGAAGGCGGCGCTGTGCATGCTGAGACTGACGCGCAAGGCGCCCGACTGCCTCCCGCACGGCGAGTACACGGCGCGCATTATCAAGAACCTCAACCACGAAGACATTGCTGTGGTGTCGTCGACTGCGTCGCTCGTGCTCAACCTCATCGACAGCGACCCATCCGAGTACGCCTCCGCCCGCTCCGCCGCCATCCAGCGCCTCGTCTCCATCCAACGCATGGAGCGCGTCGGCTCTTACCTCTACTACCGTGTCCCAGACCCTTGGTGTCAGGTCAAGCTCCTGCAGATTATCCAGAAACTCGATGCGCCCCCACAAGACTCGAAGGAACACGCAGACGTACCCAAAATGAGACGAGAGGAGAGAGGGAGAGAAAGAGAACGAAAGTGTTAGAGAGAGAGAAAGGGAAAGAACGAAAGAGACAGAGGAGAAAAGTGATATAGAGGGAGAGAGAGAGGAGAAAGAAACAAAGTGATAGAGAGAGAGAAAGAAATAAAGTGTGTGTGTGTGTGTGTGTGTGTGTGTGTGTGTGAGAGAGAGAGAGAGAGAGAGAGAGAGGAGGAGGAGGAGGAGGAGGAAGAGGAGGAACAAAGAAACAACATGATAGAGAGAGAGGAGAAAACAATATAAAATGCTCACATGTCATTTGTGGTTTAGTTGGTGCAATACATGAAGAGGGTGCTACAACAGGCACTGGAGACTCCCATCCGCGACCGCCAGAACAAGAAGCATGAGTCGACGCACTTCAACGCGCGCAATTCAGTTCTCTACGAAGTTATTGTGCTTCTCATTGCAATGGACTCGGAGCGCCCTCTTATCGTCGATGCTATTCGTCTTCTTGGAAAGTTTCTCGGCTCGAAGGAGGTACCAACAATAGAATGAGTGTCTTTTTTTTTGTCTCACGCCTTATATCGTAGACCAATTTGCGCTATTTGGCTCTTGAGCTCATGGCAATGTTGACGATGCTCCCATTTGCTCTTGACGTAAATCAATCAACAACGATTAGAATTGGGCGGGGAGGGAGGGTTCACATAGACTCACGTTCATTGTTCTTGTGTGTCTCTGTTTCTCATCTTTGTCTCTATCTCTGTGCTCTCTTTTTGCCTTAGTCTGTGCGGGCTCATCAGGATACAGTGATTGCGTCGCTGCACCAAGAACGCGACATTTCTGTCCGTCGTCGCGCTCTCGATCTCCTCTACAATCTCAGCAATGAGGTAACCCGAATCATTTATTCTTATTATTAGTATTATTGTGTCTCACCTCGTTGTGATGTAGTCCAACTCGCGTGTGATCACCAATGAGCTTTTGGAACATCTCAAGACGGCTGACTATGAGATTCGCGAAGATCTTGTCATGCGCATTGCGGTGGTCGCCGAGAAGTACCCGCGCGATCCTTCCTGGTACTTTGATGTGATCATGCAGCTGCTGACACAGGCCGGCGAGAACGTCAGCGACGAAGTGTGGCAGCGTGTCTGTCAGATTGTCACCAACAAGACCGATGTGCAAGACTATGCCACTCGAGTACCTCATTTCAAGCACCGTTCCGTTGCCTCGTTTTAACTCTTTTTTACTTCAACTGTTTACTTTTTTAGACGGTATTTGATGTATTAGAGTCTCAGCAAGACTTGCACGAGTCCATGATCAAGGTGGCCGCCTACGTGCTTGGCGAGTTTGGGCATCTTATTGCCAACGACCCACGTTCATCACCTCACGCGCAGTTTGCGATGTTGCGCAGCAAATTTGCACTGAGCACGCAGGAGACTCGCGCCATTCTGTTGACTGCCTTTGTCAAGCAGGTCAACTTGTTCCCGGAGCTCAGAGACACCTTTGACGCCTTTATGGGCAGCGAACAGATGACGTGCAATGCCAATGTGGAGATTCAACAGCGTGTCATTGAGTACCGTGTGCTGTCGCGTCTCAACGACGACCTTATCCAGACGGTTCTCGAGGAGATGCCTGTCTACGAGGACTCGCCCTCGTCGCTCCTCTCCAAAATCAACGACATGGCCGCCGTGCGTCCTGCGGTCGCTGCCAGTGCAGCGAGTGCACGTGACCGTCGTCGCACGCCAAACCACCCTGGTTCGGCAACTGCCGGCGGCATTGCTGGTCCACCCGCGCGCAATGGTTCTGTCGTTGCCGTGAGTGGTGCTTCCGCGTCGGCTCCCGCCCCTGCTGCAGCTGCAGTCGCAAGCGCACCCATTGTCGACATTTTTGGAGATGAGCCGGCCGCCACTCCAGCACCCACCGAAGTGGCCATTACGGCAGATGCGGCTACAGTCACGCCTGGCACAGAGAAGTGGTCGACCCGCTTTATCACGAACAACGACGGAGTGCTCTACGAGGACGGTTTGCTGCAGGTGGGTGTCAAGTCGAGTTTCAAGGGTGCGCTGGGTCAGGTGGCCCTCTACTTTGGCAACCGATCGCCCTCGACCCTCGACGGCTTCAACGTCTCCATCCACATGGGCTCGGCCATGTCCAAGTTGAAGCTGTCCACGTCTCCGGCGCCTGACCGCTCCGTCCCGGCCGGCAAGCAGGTCAACACCATTGTCAAGATTGAGTGTATTGCCGACTTTGCCGACTCTCCTATTGTCGCCGTGGGCTTCTCCATTGCCGGTCGTGCCTTCTCCATCAACCTTGCCCTGCCCATTCTTCTCCACAAGTTTTGTCATCCCGTCGAGGCTATGGACCAGGCTGTCTTTTCCACTCGCTGGAAGGCGCTCTCGCTGTACGTCACAACAAAAACGTCCTGATATTGAATGATTGTCTGTTTGTCTGACTTGTTTTTGTTGTTCTTGTTGTTGTGTGTGTCTTTGTAGTGCTGGTCTTGAGTCGCAGCAGATTGTGCAAGCCAAGGCCGACATCAACCTGGAAGTTGTCAAGAAACACGTACGCCTATAAAATCAACAACAAATACCATAACAATAACTCAACTTGGACACTCCATTGTTTTATAGATTGAGGGACTTGGCTTGGGCGTGATTGCGGGGATTGACCGCAATCCAACCAACTTTGTGGGAGTAGGCATTCTGCACACCACAGCTGGTCAGGTTGGTGTACTCTTGCGTCTTGAGCCCAACCTTGAGGGAAAGGTATTTTGATACGATTAAGAGAGGAGAGACAAATGGTTTTTTTTCTCTCTCTCTTTTTCTGCGTATGTGTTGAGTCTCATTGTGTGTTTGTTTGTGTGTGTCTTAGATGTTCCGGTTGACCATTCGTGCGTCCAAGGAGGGCATTGCGACAGTGCTGACCGAGCGACTTGCGACTGTGTTGTGATTTTTTCATTTGTGTGTGTGTGTGTGTGAGGAAGAGAGAAAGAGAAGAGAAAGAGGGCTTGAATCCAAGTTTCAACTTCTGCACTGAGTGAATTTTTATTTTGTTTTATTCAAAAATAATCCAAAGAAAAGGGGGAGGGGAAAGCAAATCTTAGTTACAGATGAGCAAGTCACTTTTGCGAGAGAGCAGCGACGCCTGGAAGGGACTTTCCCTCGAGGAGTTCAAGGGAGGCACCGCCTCCAGTGCTGACAAAGGACACCTTGTCCATTGTGTTGTACTTCTTGCAGCAAGTCGCCGTGTCACCGCCCCCTGTGCGGGTAGAAGGGAGTGTGGGTCAGTTTGTGTGTGAGTCAGTTTGTGTGTGTGACTCGGTATGCAAATCCGTCTCGCAAAATCTCTCTCTCTCTCTCTCTATCTCTCAATCATACCGATGATTGTGGTTGCACCGGTTGCAGTAAGCGCCACAACAGCATCCATGGCAGACATGGTGCCCTGAGCAAAGGCATCAAACTCAAACACACCCATGGGACCATTCCAGACGACAAGACGGGCACGTGCAATGACCGTCGCGTTATGCGCACACGACGCAGGACCCCCGTCCAGTCCCATCCAGCCATCGGGGATACCCTCTGTCTCGCTCACTGTGCGTGTTGTCGCATCCGGAGCAAACCTAACATATAGTATAAGTGTATATATATAATTATAATTATATTATATAATGTAATGTATGTATGTCTTCGTGATGCGTGCAAGGTACTTTGGCGCTTACTTGTCGGCAATAACATAGTCTGTGGGCAGATGCAGCTGCACATTGTTCTTCTTTGCCTTATCCACAATGCTCTGCACAATCTTGGCCCCTTCTTCGTCGTACAGCGACGCCCCAATCGACATGCCGTCCATGACCTTCTTAAACGTGTACGCCATTCCTCCTCCAATGATCATTTCGTCCACCTTGTCCAGCAGATTCTCAATCAGTTGAATCTTGTCGCTGACTTTGGCGCCGCCCAAAATGGCCAAGAACGGATGTTCGGGTCTACAATAATGTTGATAATTACGTTCTGCTTGCATATGTCGTGAAGGACACGTACGTTTCCAGAGCCTTTCCAAAATACTCCAGCTCCTTCTTCATGAGCAAGCCGGCGACGCGCGTCTCGAGGGCCACGCCGACCATAGACGAGTGTGCGCGGTGTGCTGTGCCAAATGCATCGTTGACATACACATCGCCAAGCTTGGTGAGTGACGCACGGAAGGCGTCCACAGCCGCAGCGTCCGCCTTGACCTTCTCCCCCTTCTTGTTCACACCTTTGCCCTGCAGCAGACACGCCAAATTTATTAGTCTACTTAGCTTAACACACTAAGTTCTCTCAAGGCATCGCAGGATTTCTATACCTCTTCTTCAATGTGAAAGCGAAGGTTCTCGAGAAGAAAGAGCGAGCCCTTTGCGGGACGGGCGCACGCTTGCTCGACAGCCTTGCCGACGCAGTCAGTCAGGAAGGTCACGTCGCGGCCCAGCAGCTTCTTCAGTTCGTCGGCAACGGGCGCAAGCGAGAACTCAGTGTTCACCTGGCCGTCGGGGCGCCCCAGGTGCGACATGAGCACCACGGATTGCGCGCCCTGCGCGAGGCAATGCTCAATGGTAGGCAGCGCAGCGGCAATGCGAGCATTGTTTGAGATGGTCTGCGTGCCCTTGACGAACGGCACGTTAAAGTCCACTCTGCACACGACGAAGAGGGAGAGAGAGAGAGAGATAGAGAAAGAGAGAGATGGTGTGCGTAAGTGAGGGGAAGCGCATGAGAGAGAGGGAGAGAAGAAGGAGGTGCGAGGAGAGCGATGGCGGAGAGAGAGAGAGAGAGAGCGAGGGATGTGCGAGGTGGGGGAGACGTGATATGTCATCCCGAGTGTGTTGCATGTTACCGAATTAGAACGCGTTTTTCGCTGACGTTGATGTCCGTGATGGAACTCTTGCTTGACAGAGACATGTTGTGATATGGAAGGTTGTACTATTAAGAAGAAGATAAATTCGACAGACTAAAAATTTAACTGATCTCGACACTAGACAGTTGAGAGTTGTCTCTCAATTTATTTTCTTAATATGTTGCTTCGAGGAATTCTTCTTTTCTCGGTGATCAGTGTTGCGCTTGCGTACAACAACGGCGTTGGTTTGAAGCCGCCACTGGGCTGGAACACGTACGAAGTTCGGGGGTTTCGCGTCAGCCAATGAGCCAATTTGCCCTCGCTGTCGTGTAGATGGTGCACCGAAGGATCATGCGACAACCCAACGCACGGAGCAGTAAGGAGCGAAAACACTTCCAAAAAAAAAAAAGAGAGAGAGAGAGAGTGAGAGTGTGAGAGAGAGTGAGAGAGTTGAGCTAAAACGCTTTTCTTCTCTCAGCCTTCGTTGCACGACGTCTGTAGCGAACCCGAGATCAAAAGCGTCGCAGAGGCTATGCTGACAAACGGCATGTATGATGCGGGCTACCGCTACATCAACCTCGACGATTGTACGTCAAAACAAACGCACAAACAGGAAACAGTCATTGTTGTTTACGTCTCTCTTTCCTCTCTCTTCTTCTGGATTGTCAGGTTGGGCCGCAATGGATCGCGACTCTCAAGGACGCATCCAGGCGGACCCCGACCGGTTTCCTAAGGGCATTGCGGAGCTGACAGCGTGGCTCCATGCGCGTGGGCTCTTCTTTGGCCTTTGTATACGATGCCACAAGAATACCAGTTTTGCTGTCGCTGTCGCATTTATTTCCCTTCTCTCATAGACACCTCAGCGGGAGCCACCACTTGCAGCCAGGGAAATCGTCCGCGACCCATTCCTGGATCGTTTGGTCATTACACAGACGACGCGCAGTCTTTTGCCGATTGGGGAGTTGACTACGTGTAAGGGTTTGCACAATTTCATTTCACGCACACACAAAGAGGTTTTTTTTTTGTCTTTCTGATACCTTCTCTCTATAGAAAGATTGACTGGTGTGGCAATAACTGCACCGACTCGGAAAAACAAGTAAGTTCCACCAAACCGTTCGATGCACTTTAAAAAATTGTCTCGTTTAGCACACTGAGTTCTCCAACGCCCTCAATGCCACAGGACGACCAATATTCCTTGAGCTGTGTCGGGGCTATGCTCACCCACCACCCGCCTACACACACCAAGTGGCCAATTCATGGCGGGTCAATGGAGGTAAGAGAGAGGGAGAGGAGGGAGAAATGACAAAGTGATAGAGAGGGAGAGAAAGGAGGGAGAAAGAACAAAGTGATAGAATAGAAAGGAGGGAGAAAGAACAAAGTGATAGAAAGGAGGGAGAAAGAACAAAGTGATAGAAAGGAGGGAGAAAGAACAAAGTGATAGAGAGACCCTCACTCTAATCCTACTTCTCATCGATATCCAGATCATCACGATAACTGGAAATCCACCGATACTGCGATTCAGGGACTTGCAGGAGTCTCACAGTGCGGCATATATCCTAATTCATGGAATTATGGCGATTTCCTCATGACAGGTACATACACATAAACAAACAGGCTCTCCCACACACACTTTGCGCACTGCTCACAATGTGCCCTAATCTGGCGTTTTTTTTCGATGATACGTGGTTTGTCTAGGTGGTGCAGGATGTGACACACTCACTGCGGGCCAGCACTGCCCGGGAATGACTGACATTGAGGTGAGTTATTGTTCGTTCCATGACTAAACGATATACTAATTATTATTACTATTTCTCTTTTTGTTTTTTTTTTTTTAAAGTATAAGAGCGAGTTTTCACTGTGGGCCATTGTGGCATCTCCTCTACTTGTCGCAACCGACATTCGAAACATGACAACTGTGATGCGCGAAGCACTGCTTAACACAGAGATCCTCAGTGTCAACCAAGACTACAAAGCCATTGTACGCCCGAACCCCAACGCCAATCCGAACACTAATTCCCTGTATTATATTAGCCTGGTGATCACATTGGCGGGTGGAAGTGCAGCCAGGGCGAGCACATGTGTCAGCTGTGGGGTCGTCAGCTCAGCGACGGTCGTTACGCCGCCGTTCTCTTCAACCGAGGTGACCAACACCATAACATCACTCTGCCCTTTGATCTCTTTGGTTGGTCTGGCGCCACTGTCTCTGTGCGCGACCTGTGGGAACACAAAGAGCTTGGCACTGTCACCGGATCGTTTACCGCTTCCGTTGTTTCTCACGGTGTCTCGTTTGTTGTCCTTGAAAAGCGTGCATAAACAATCAGATGTTTCGATCTATCATTCCCATCAGCATCAAGTGTGCCTGAAACTCAGTGACTTTTGTTTTTTCTGTTAGAAATTACTCTTAGTGTGATTGTTCACTGCATAGAAATAAGTAATTCTATTTCGTTCATTCCTTCAAATTTTTGGTCGAAGTCGGATAATAAAAATAATAATAATAATAATAATAGTACCATAAATAAAAATGAAAATGAAAAAACACTTTATTTCCTCTCCTTCTCTTCTTATCACGTGACTTCAAGGCGCACACCATGGCGTTCTCTGGATTCTGCACGGTGGAGCGCGAAGGAGGCGAAGACAACGTTGGCTCAGCGGTGTTTCGTGCGGAACATCCGGAGAAGTTCGCATCGCTCACTTCACTGCCACCGGAGAACGACACGCGCGGGAATCGCGAGTACAAGCTACAGTTGCTGAGTAAGAGTCCGTTGAGGTTGAAACAGGTAGGGTTGAACACAGTTGAGAAAGAAAAAAGAAGAATTTCATCATCGTCCGATTGCGTCAAACATCTTCAACGGTCGTCAAGAGCGCATTGCTGCGACTTCCTATCGGCACGCGTACCTCCGTATTGGACAGGGGTTTGTCTGATCTCAAGATGCATAAGGCGCTCTCAGCCTGACGTTCCGCGTGAAGCTGATGTGGAAGTCGCGAACAGAGAGAGGTGTTTTGACGTTTCGTCCCAATTACTCTTTTGACTCTCTACGCGTCCAATGATCAATATGTTGTGGATGTGCCTGCTGTATGCAAACCTAGCCAAAACGCGGTTGAACTTGGGGGATTTGTTTTTGAAAAGTCAGTGGGTTGAGTGATCGCTCAATTCGCTCCTTGTTGTCTTTCTTTAGCTTGTCACTCAGATGAAGTGGCGTCTGGCCGAGGGACACGGCGAAGCGATTTACGAGATTGGTGTGGAGGATAATGGCAGGCTAGCGGGTCTGTCGCGTGAGGATTTGCAAGAGAGCATCGCGACGCTGCGCGAGATGGCACGTCAGCTCAACGCACACATTTCCATGTTGCGCGAGCGACAGGTGGGCGACTGCTTTGTCGCCGAGGCGCACATTCGCTGTGTTCCCGACGACCAACAGTTTGTTGAGCTGCGTGTTGCAGTGCTGGGCAATGCGGACGCCGGCAAGAGCACCCTGCTTGGTGTGCTCACCAGCGGCGTAGTGGACAACGGACGAGGTCTCGCTCGGCTCAACCTGTTCCGACACAAACACGAGATTGAAAGTGGTCGCACCAGTTGCATCTCGCATGAACTTATGGGATTCAACGAGCATGGCATGGCGGTGTGTGCAGCGCCGGCCGAAGAGGTCACTGATGAAACGTTGCTCGTGGGTGTCGTCCCCAGCGACGGCACGGCCACCACAAGGCCCGGTAGTAGTGGCAGTGGCGGCGCGACCTTTGTCGATTCATGGGCGGAGATTCTGGAAGAGTCCAAGAAGGTGGTGATCTTTGTGGACTTGGCGGGTCACAGTAAGTTTCTCAAGACCACCGTGAGTGGTCTGACAGCACAGGCACCCAACGTGGCCATGCTTGTGGTGGACGCCACGGCGGGACTGTGTGGCACGACACGCGAGCATTTGGCTCTAGCAGTGGCGCTCAAGGTACCCTTTTTTGTGGTGATAACCAAGACGGACGCGTGTTTGCCATCGCGTCTCAGGCGCACACAGTCACAGCTCACGACTGTGCTCAAATCGCCTGGATGTCGCAAGACGGGCGCTGTGGTCGAAGATGAAGACGATCTCGTCACCATGGCAACCAGTGTGCTCTCAGGCAGCGTCACGCCCATCTTTCTCGTCTCCAGTGTCACCGCTCGTGGCCTTGCCCTTCTTCGTGCCTTTCTCAATGTGCTGCCTGTCAAAGTCATGGAGCACAATAATAGCATCGCACGCACCGCCACAAGCACCCCAACGACGAGCACTGCCACCGCTGCTGATGCGTCCACAAGTACAATCATGAGTGATGATGATTCTGGCAGCCGAAGCAGCAGCAGCAACAGCAGTACGAGTGTCGCATCACCCAATGGCGACGGCGAGTTTCTCATCGACAAGTGCTACACCATCACCAACGTGGGCCAGGTGGTCGTGGGCACCGTACGGCGCGGTGCCTTTGCCGAGGGCGACCGTGTCTTTGTAGGTCCCAACGAACACGCTCAGTTCACTTCCGTCGTCATCCGCTCCATTCAACGTCTGCGTCGCCCTTACAAGTTTGTCAGTGCCGGCCAACGCGCCTCCTTCTCGCTCGTCTCCCCATCTCCTGCCACCGCAGACGCACCTCCCCCCCCATTGCTCCGTCGTGGCATGGCAGTTCTCACCTCTACCACCTCCACCACTGCATCCCTCCTCTTTGTATGCGACCTCCTCATCCTCTCCGCCAACCTCTCCGTCTCCCCTAAATGGTGCACGACTGTCCACGTCGGTGGTGTCTGCCAGGCCGCCTCTCTGGTTTCTCTCCACGACTGCGAGTCCCTTTCAACCGGTCAGCGTGCCACTGCCACCTTTCGTTTTGTCCGTCAGGTAAGAAGAGAGTGAGTGTGTGAGAGAGGCATAAGTCATTTCTGCTTAGTTTGATGTACCGTCTGACGGTCTGTCTGTCTGTCTGTAATATTATGAAATTTTAAGTTGTAATACTTTTTGTTTTCTATTTGTAGCCCGAGTACCTTCCAGTGGGCATGCCTGTTGTGTTTCGCGACACTCGGACGCGTGGCATTGGGACCATCATCCGATCGATTGACA